>PITA01009131.1:16903-79875 GCA_004023965.1 Spilogale gracilis | reverse complement strand
GCAGGAGGCCTACTTCTCCCTCTCTCACTCCCCCTGCTTGTGTTCCCTCTCTCACTGCATTTCTTTCTGTCAAATAAATAAATAAAATATTTAAAAAAAAAAAGAATTGATATACTCAGAAGAATTCTCATCTTTTTTGATTCTTTATCTACCTTGGATCACATTAAATGTCCTCTGCCATAGAGATAAGGAAAAGAAATAAAAAGTATCCAAACTGGAAAGGAATAAGTAAAATATCTGTTTGCAATTAACACGATCTTATAAGTTAAAAAAAAAACCCTGAAAATTCCATAAGACAATTGTAAGCACTAAAAAATGAATTCAGCAAAGTTACAGGATATAAAAACAACATACAAAAATTAACTGTGTTTACATTCCTGAGCAATGAATGATCCAAAAAGAAAATTATGGGAAAAATATCAGTTATAATCTCATCAAAAAGAATAAAATACATAGAAATAAACTTAACTAAGGAAGTAAAAGACTTGTACAGTAATAACTATCAAATATTGCTGAAAGAAATTAAAGAAGACACAAATAAATAGAAAGATAACCCATATTCATAGACTGGAAGGCTTTATATTGTTAAAATGTTCTTACTACCCAAGGTGATCTATAGATTCAGTGCAATCCTTATAGAAATCCCAGTGGCATTTTTTGCAGAAATAGGAAAAAAACACCCTAAAAATCATACCAAACAACCACAAAGGATCCTGAATAATGCAAAACAATCTAGAGAAAAAAGAACCAAGCTGGAGACCTCACACTTCCTGATTTCAAAACATACTTCAAAGTTAACAGTACTTACAACAGAATGGTCCTGGCATAAACAGAAACATACAGATAAATAGAACAGAATAGAGACCCCAGAAATAAATCTGCACATATACAGTCAACTGATTTTGAACAAGGACACAAGACTACAGAGTAGGGATAGAATAGTCTCTCCAACAAATGGTGCTGGAAAAACTGGGTATCTACATGCTGAAAAATGAAATCGGACCCTTACACCGTACAGAAAAATCACTCAAAACCTGAAAATTTAAAACTTCTAAAAGAAAACACTGGGGGCAAACTTCATAACATTGGTCTTGGCAATGATTTTTTGAATATGATATGAAAAGAACAAGCAACAAAGGCAAAAACAGACAAGCAGGACTACATCAAACTAGAAGACTACTGGCACAGCCATGAAAACAATCAATAGAATGAAAAGGCAACCTACAGAATGGGAGAAAATATTTGTAAATCTTGTATAAGGGGTTAATATTCATAATATATAAGGAACTCCTACTTCTCAAAAGCAAAACATCTCAAAACAAAAACATCCTGAATAAAAAATGGACAAAGAGGGGCACCTGGGTGATTCAGTCAGTTAAGCATCTGCCTTCAGCTCAGGTCACAAACCCAGGGTCCTGGGATTGAGCCCCGCATCAGGCTCTCTGCTCAGCAGGGACCCTGCTTCTCCCTCTGTCTGCCACTCCCCCTCCTTGTGCTCTCTCTCTTTCTCCGTCAAATAAATAAAATCTTAAAAAAAAAAGGGGCAAAGAATTTGAGCAGACATTACTCCAAAGAAAACATACAAATAGCCCATAGATATATGAAAAATCTTCAATATCACTAATCATCAGGTAAATGCAAATCAAAACCAACATGCGGTACCAACTTACACCTATTAGGATAGCGAAATAAAGAAGGAAGGAGGGAAGGAAGTGGGAGGGAGCGAGGGAGGGAAGGAGAGAAAAAAAAGAGAAAACAAAAACAAAATGTTGGTGAGAATATAGGGAAATTTGGGGCGCCTGGGTGGCTCAGTCGTTAAGCAGCTGCCTTTGGCTCCTCAGGTCATGATCCTGGAATCTCGGGGATCGAGCCTGGCATCAGGCTGGCTCCCTGCTCAGCTGGGAACCTGCTTCTCCCTCTCTCACTCCCCCTGCTTGTGTTCTTTCTCTAGCTGTGTTTCTCTCTGTCAAATAAATAAAATTTTTAAAAAACAATAATAATATAGAGAAGTTTGAATACTTGTAAACTGGAGCTAGGAATATAAAATGATACAGCTGCTATGGGAAATAAAATAGGGGTTCTTGAAAAAAATAAAAAAATAGAGCTACCATAAGACTCAGCAGTACCTCTGGATATTTGCCCAAAGAAATTGAAATCAGGATCTCACAGAGGTTTCTGCCCTCCCGTGTTCACTCCAGCATTATTCACAATGGCCAAGAGATAGAAACAACCTAAAAGTCCACTGATGAACAAACAGATAAAGAAAATGTGGTGATATATATATACAATGGACTATTGTTCAAACATTAAAGAGAAGAAAATTATGTCCTATGCAACAATACAGATGCCCCTTGAGGATGTTACGCTAAGTGAAATAAGCCAGTCACAGGACGAATACAGCAAGTTCCACTTATGGGAGGTATGGAAAGTAGTCAACAATCACAGAAACAAAAAGTAGAATGGTGGTTGCCAGGAGCTGGAAGAGAAATGAAGAGTTATTGTTCAAAAGGTACAGGGTTTTTATCTTGCTAGATGAAAAAGTTCTAGATCTGCCATACAACATTGTGTTTATAGTTAACAATACTGTACTGTATACTTAAAAATTTGTTAAGAAAGGTAGACTGTGTTTTTTTTACCACACACATGCATGCATGTGCACACATACTGTCCTATGGGCCATGAGAAAAATTTAAACTATCCTAGGGGAAACAGAAGATTTCCCTTGCCCATCTTATGGGTACTTCATTCACAAACCTTCCTGCTTGCATTCTATTTTAAACACAGAAAAGTGGGAATGTCCGTCTACGCTATATGTAAAAGTATTCCTTGGCGAATTTTAACTTACCTTTGATATCTGATACCTTCCCAAACACATAATTTATAAAACTGCATTTCATATTATAGAAATGATACATGGAATTAACAGTATTTCAGTAATCCATGGCTTACTTCCTAGAGCTGTTATTCTTTTAAACAAGCTGTCAGCTACTGTCTCAAACTACCAGAGTACCAAGAAGTACCAAAATGTAATTGCTATCTGAAACTACCAGAGGACCATGAAATCCAATGGCTGATTTTAAAAAGATAAGAAACTGACTTTAAGCAATTACAACATAAAATTGTAAAATAGTTTTTTGTAAAACCACAGAACTAGTAACTAATTTTTAGTTTTGGGAGCAAAACTCAAATCACAATTAGTATCACACAGCAATATAGAGGAAGTATTTAATAATCTTATGGACTTCTAGATATTCCAATATAAATGAAAAAATAATTTATGAGAGCAGTATTAGTATTCTGACTCTTTGAATATATCATCTAATGAAAATACCTTACAGTCTATTTATTTGTTTGGCCATCTTTTCCTAAGTGTTCATAACTGACAATGCTTAAGGTAAGTATCACTTATATTTGCATAAATTGTGACAAATCAACTTTGACCTTGGGTTCAACAGGATCAAAAAGAAATTTCCTTGCTGCAACTAAACAGTAAAAGATCAAAAAATATCCTGATTGGCATACCAAAGGAGTTTCCAACAGATGATTAGGTTTAGTTTTTGGTTTAAAAAAAAAAAACAGGATTTCCACTCTTTAAAACAAAACAAACTCCTTACATAGTGTTCTTTTCCTAATGGCCTCTCCCAATGAAATTTTAATGCCACAGATACTGTGTGTGTGTGTGTGTGTGTGTGTGTGTGTGTGCGCGCGTGCACATCTGTGCTATAGACATAAAAAGAGTAAGATTTTTCCCCACACCCAAAGAACCAAATTCTACCTCGTTTTCATTTTATTTTTTTATTTTTATTTTTTATTTATTTTTTATTTATTTATTTTTAAAGATTTTATTTATTTGACAGAGAGAAACACAGCCAGAGAGGGAACACAAGCAGGGGGAGTGAAAGAGGGAGAATCAGGCTTCCCGCTGAGCAGGGAGCCTGATGTGGGGCTCGATCTCGGGTCTCCGGGATCATGACCTGAGCTGAAGGCAGTCGCTTAACCAACTGAGCCACCCAGGCGCCCCTTATTTTTATTTTTTTAAAGATTTTATTTATTTATTTGACAGAGAAAAACACAGTGAGAGAGGAACACAAGCAGGGGGAGTGAGAGAGGGAGAAGCAGGCCTCCCGCAGAGCTGGGAGCCCGATATAGGGCTCGATCCCGGGTCTCCGGGATCATGACCTGAGCTGAAGGCAGTCGCTCAACCAACTGAGCCACCCAGGCGCCCCCTCCTTTTCATTTTAAACAAATATTTGAGAAAATATTCCTCAATGTCTCCAGGCAATGAGGTTAGAGTGGCTTAACCTGAAATTCCTGACTAGCCTGCTAGGTCTCTTTTGCTCTTAACCTGGATCTAGCTCTTTGAGAGCCTGATTTATCAATGTAGCTCTGATGGAAGATTCAAAATAAAGCAGGTACCCATAACTCATAAGTGAATTCTCAGTACCAGTCCTCTGGGTTATTTCTCTCCTACTTTATTAAAAATTATAGCAGCATACCTATAGTTTCTTTATGTAAAGTAGGTCTGTAGTAGGCTCGAAAAACATTCTAGAGTAAGAACAGAAAAAGGAAACATAAATCACAGTATAGTTTTTAAACCAAGTGAAGAATATAGTGGGCAATAATTCCTCTATCTTTATCATGCTTACCAACAAGAACCACTATCCTATTGTTAGGGATAGCTCTAAAACTTCGAGATGCTTCAAGCTTTCTGCCAGTCTGTTTTTCTTGTACAAGGCTTGATTTAAAAATACAATTTTCTAGTGGCTCCTGGTCCTGAGGCTATATTGACATAAACTACAGCTGAATAAAACTTAAGGAAATATCAGTCCTTAAAATCAAAACAGTACAGCAAAACTATTCTCCCCATAACCTCAATTTGGATGTCCACTGTTCTTCTTCCTTTTCCCTAGTAACCTACCAGTCATGTTTCAGTCCTATTCTTTCACTCTAAAATCTAATGCACTCAGCCTTCCATGCCACTCAACTGTGGATGCTGTAAGCGTAACAGGTCTTCTTACTCTCAGGGTCTCTCTTCTCAATCTGTACACTGACGGTGCTACCAACCCACACCAAAAAAAAAAAAAAAAAAAAAAAAAAGAAATTCCCCCAGTTCACAGGGTAAAGTCTAAATCTTTGGGCTACCACTTACAGTTCTCCATAAACTATCATTAATCTGCTTTTCACATCTTATTTCCCAGTGTACCCAAACAGAGCATATCACTGGTCTTTTTTCCCAAACCGGTCTCGTATGCTAACACCACCTTTGCTTTCACACTGTCCTCATCTGAAATACCCTCCACTCTCCTACAGCTAGCAAAGTACTAGCCAGCCTTGGAGGTTCAGCTGAACTGTTCCTTTCCTAATTACACCAGTGAAATGACCCTTATAACCTCCATGGAACTCACCAAATGAATCAGGATATATGTGAGCTACTCTGTCCTTATTAGTGTCCTCTCACAGAGCATCCTGCCTAGATACTCCTTATCTAGAGAATTTCACAGAGTAAACAGTCAAAGCCAGCTATTCACTGACCTGGGAACTGATTAAGTTTTTCTAGTCACAGCTACCCCCATTCCTTCCCGCCAGCAGAATTCGTATATTGACACTCTTGGCTCAATGAGCAAATCCCTATAGTTTGGATGCTACATAAAGACTCCAGTTAATTTTCACACTGGGTAACAAGCTCCTTGAAGGCAGGAAGTAACCCTGTCTTTGTATCTTCAATTCTAACTAAGTTGAGTGCTAAAGAAATATTTATGCAGTTAAATCCACTGAACAGACACACAGGATTGGAAATGAGAAGGAAATGGCAGATATTTAAATAAAAAGTCCTCTGCTGCTTTATTTTTGAGCATTATTACCCTTCAATGTGTCAATACCTAAACTGTCCAGTACAGTCAGCCTCAAGCCCACAACATGCCCTGAATATATCAAAGAGTGGCTAAGCACTCCATGATTAATCTATGAGAAGTAATTATCACAAATGATGTAATAGTGACTTTCTCCATGAAGGCAATAAACACAGTACAGCACCAAGTAAACAACTGGCAGTAAGGGACCTACTACACTGCTCCAGGGAGATAAGAAAAGGAGCCAGATCACTATCTCCCTGGTGTCCTCCACTCTATGATGAAAATAAAGGAAGAAAGCACCTCTCCTACCTCTTAGGAAAGAAAAAAAAGGAGAGAGGAAAGAAAATTTATAAGACATAGCTTCAGAAAGCCATGAAAAACAAGTGGTGTGAGGGCCTTCTCAGTGTCGTTCACATTTTCAATATTTTGCTCTACCATTTAATAAATGTTGCTCTCATGGAAACAAAACAGAAATCCTATTCTTCTTACTATGAACTTCCCTGCTCATCAATCTCTATGCTTTTCATTATGTTGGAAAAGGAATGAGTTTCCCCATTTAGAAGAAAGAAGATTTTCCCCTGAGTCGCTACCTAATTAATCAGTGTTATCTGCATTCACATTCTACTTTAAAAACCAGTGCTGCAAGCAATACCACAAATGAGTCACTAGAAGTAACTGTAATTAAATCCCATTTTTTAGTGTGAAAAACTAAACAATGAGCCCACAATCACAGGAATCAGATCCACAAATAAGACATGTGAGTTTGGGCAGAGTATAAATGTGGTGCCTCCTTTTGCATAGCAGGAAATGTGAGAGTCAGGCCCAAGAGATCAAACAGTTCCCTGACACCACATCTTTTCTCTGACCAAAGTTTTCAAAGTTGTGAAACATATGACAACCAATGAGAAAAAAGACCTTAGAAATTCCTAATGGCTCTAAAATGGACTTTAAAACACAAACACACAACAAAAGACACTCAAGAGACCCACAACGCAGACAGTCATAACACCTTCTACGAACTAGAAGATGAAGTGTTGTAAGCTCGGCCATCAGCTCTGATCTTGATTTTTAGTTTTCTTTCAAAGTCTCCAAGAGTTGACAGTGTGCTAGCCCAACCAGCGTACGGACCACAGGAACAAATCTCTAGTCTGGTATTCAGATTTACTGATGCACTGCAATGAAGAAGACTACACACCAGAGGAATCTTAAGCCATCTCACAAAACAAAGGAAGAGGTAACAATTATTGTAAGATTTGGGGAAGAATGGAGTTTAGGTGAAATTTAAATGCAGTAGTGCTGTGAGAGGCCCAGGGTAAAAAGCAGAGCTGTATGTACAGGGGTCTACTTCAGGACTGGACTGCAAAAGAGGACCCAACATCCTCTTTCCTTAGCAAGTACTAGGTTAAGATATATGCTAGCACGGTACCCAGAAACTCCTTATCTGAAGCTGTGCATCTCGGCTGTAAATCAAGATTGTCTCTCTACGCCAAAATGATTTAAGAGTCTCCAAACAAGAGTGGGATGTTTTACTCTTGCTGATATAATTACATATAGCCATGTTTTTGCTGGTCCATGATTTTCAAGAATAAAGTTTCTCAGAATATAAGCAAGCCATCGTCACTCATAGAAGGGGTTTGTTACAACATTTTCCAACTGCACCATTCTCGGGAGAAATATTGTTAGAAGCTTTATCTGTGTCTGTTACTCCAGCCTGATAAATAGGCAGGCAACTTTTTTTTTTTTTTTAATATTTTATTTATTTGACAGCGAGAAACACAGCGAGAGAGGGAACACAAGCAGGGGGAATGAGAGAGGGAAAAGCAGGCTTCCCGTCGAGCAGGGAGCCTGATGTGGGGCTAGATCTCGGGTCTCCGGGATCATGGCCTGAGCTGAAGGCAGTCGCTTAACCAACTGAGCCACCCAGGTGCCGGGCAGGCAACTTTTTACTTTCTTCATTAGTTACCTGAGATTCCCATCTCCATTTTATGTGAGTGTGAAGAACAATTTGCTAATTAAACTGTTTACTTGATGTTTTTTAAAAAGAGTTTATTTGCTGGTTTATCTTTTGGTTTGTTTATTATGCATTAATTTCTCCACAGAAGATGTCCAATCCAGGCAGATATACAGGTTTTGAAGAAACATTTATATCTTACCCCCATGAAGTTCATATACTCATTTAACATGCACAGAAATCACTTAGCTTGTTAAGTGGTGGCTCCACAGAGGTTTTCATTTCCTAGCTCTAGGTTAAGAGAACATGGAACTGAACTTGATAGCACAGTTCCATACTGCTGTCAACTCCTGAGAGCAGGGAAAGAGCAGGCTCTGGAGCTCCACCACCAGGGTTCAAATCCAAAGCCTACCCTATTAGGGCAAGCTCTTTAAATGTTCAATGCTTCTGTTTCCTTATCCATAAAAAATAGGAACGCCAATATAATGATTAAATGAGTCAAAAAACAAAGCACTTCATTCAGAGCCTGGCACAAAGTTTAAATAAACATTAGCTATTTATTAGCAAAAACCAAAAAAGAGTCCTGGTTTATAAACCGATGCATCTCTAAGAAATCTCTAAGGTATCTTCTGTCAAGTCTCTATATATTCCTCATTATTTTGATTTATCCAATAAATATTTACTGAGTGTTTACTAGGTGTCAATTTATCAAGGACTAGGAATCTTTGCTGATAACCCCAGTGCCTAGCTATAAAAGTCTTAAAAACAGAAGAGTAAACAAATGCTTTGCGGTTTCCCTAATTCTGGGTTCTATAATTCATTTTTCTAAATTGAATTTTACCACTCATAAACACATTTAATGTGTATTTTTCCCTCATTTTTTAAAAAAGATTTTATTTATTTATTTGATAGAGAAAAACACAGTGAGAGAGGGAGCATAAGCAGGGGGAGTGAGAGAGGGAGAAGCAGGCTTCCCGCCGAGCAGGGAGCCCGATCGGGGCTCGATCCCGGGTCTCCAGGATCATGACCTGAGCTGAAGGCAGTTGCTTAACCAACTGAGCCACCCAGGCGCCCCGTATTTTTCCCTCGTTATCTACACACAGAGCAAAAAAACTATTAGAAATCAGCATAAGATCTTACAATGAGGGTGACCACCCTTCTCTGTCTGTCCAGGACTGAAAGACGCTGGGACATGGCACTTTCAGTACTAAAAGTAGACAAAATCCCATGCAAGATGAGATAAACTGGTCTTCAACTCAGAGCTGATGGTTTTGGAAAAGTACAGTAAGTACAAGTGCATGCTAGAAATAAAAAACAAAAAACAAAGGCCAACCAAAATTTCACAACTTCACAAGTTCTGACCATGAAAACTAAACAAGAACATCCTGTACTGTAGGTACCTGCCCAACAGCAACCCTTCCTCCGGATATCCATCCAGAGTCTCCCTGCTTGGTCCCCCTTCCTCCAGCTTCCCTCCAGGTTGTTGGTTATGGAGTTTAGGCTACCTTAACTTCCCAGCTTTCCAAAGGACAGCACTGTTAATTACTTTTCTTCCCTTCTCTTCTCTATTTTTGTTCCCAACTCATACCATGCTCTTTTCACAAATATTTTATCATTTGCAACTCTGTGAGACTTCTTTCTCAATTCCAAACATCATAACCTTTCCCTACTCTTACATTTTCTTCAACCCTTTCCCAGTTACCACTTTTTCTCCAACTTTTTGCAAAGTGAAAAAAATCAGCTGTCCCTACAGCCCTGCCAGTATAAGTAGTTACATACCTATAATTGATAAGAGCCCAAGTCTCTATTTTTAGCTGCTTCTAAGTATTAATATAGCAATAAGCATTAGTTTCTAGTATTAATACTGCAATGAATATTGTTTTTTAATAGCTTTAATGAGACATAATTCACCCAAATGAAGTATTCAAGTCAATGGACTGTCATCAATAACAACCATCGCAATTTTAGAAACTTTTCAAATTTCATTAGTAGTCACTCCCCAACCCATCATTCCTCCTGCAACCTTAGAAAACCACTAATCTACTTTCTGTCTATATAAATTTGCCTCTGATGGACATTTCATATAAATGGCATTATATCATTTATGGTCCTTTGTGACTAATTTATTTTGCATGAACTTTTCAACATTCATCCATACTGTACATGTATCAATACTTCATTTCCCTTTTTTGGTAAATAATATTCCACTGTGGATATACATTTCACTTATCCATTCACAATTGATGGATTTTTAGGTTTGTTTTTTTTTTTCCTATTTTTTTGGCCATTAGGAATAATGGTGCTCTGAATATTCATATACGGGTTTCTGTGTAAATGCAGATTTTCATTTATCTTCTATACATACCTAGAAGTGGAAAAGCTAAGTAATATGTAACTTACTGTCTAACAATTTTGGGGAATTACTGAAATATTTTCCAAAGTGGCTGCACCATTTTACCTTACCACCAGCAATGTGTTAAGGACTTCAATGACTTCATGATCCTACCAACACCTGTTACTGTCTTTTTTTATTGCAGCCATCCTCATGGGTATGAAGTGGTATCTTGATGTTGCTTTTTCCTAATAACTAATGCTGCTGAGCATCTTTTGAGCAGGTTCCTACTGGTCATCTGCATTCTTTCTCGAGGAAGCATCTATTCAAATCCTTTGTCTATTTTTCAACTGGGTTGCCTCTTTTTTAAGGAGGTTGTCTCTTTTTTCAATTGAGTTGAAAGAGTTCTTTATATATTCTAGATATAGTCCCTTATCAAATATAATTTATGAACATTTTCTCACTCTGTACAAGATCTTTATACTTTGTTAACTATCAGTCATTTTCCACAATAAAAGTACTTAATTCTGATATAATCTAACTTATCTAGTATTTCTTTTGTCATACTTTTGGTGTCATATCTAAGAAAGCACTGCCTAACCCAGTATTGCAAACATTTTTTCTTTGTTTTCATTTAAAACATTATAGTTTTAGCTTTTACATTTAGATGTATGATCCATTTTCATTTTGCATTAACCTCTGTCTATGATGTGAGGCAGGAGTCCAACTTCATTCTCAGAATCACTTACTTAAAAAAAAATAACACATTCTTTTTCCCACTGACTTGTCTTGGAGACATTCTCAAAAATCATTACCATAAATGCAAGGATTAAATTCTGAATGCCTAGTTTTATTCCACTGATCTATAGGTCTATCCTTATGTCAATCAAGACCACACTGTCTTAGGGCATCTGAGTGGCTGAGTCATTAAGTGTCTGCCTTAGGCTCAGGTCATGATCCCATCGTCCTGGGACAGAGCCCCATGTCGGGCTCTCTGCTCAGTGGGAGTCTGCCCTTCCTCTGCCTGCTGCTCCCATTTGTGCTGTCAAATAAATAAACTAAAAAAAAAAAAAAAAAAAAAAAAAAAAAAAAAAAAAAAAAAGACCACAGTCTTGATTACTGCAGCTTTGTAACACTTCTAAAATAGAGCATTATAAGTAAGCCTTTCAACTCTGTTCTTTTTTTCAAGATGATTTTAGCAATTCTGGGTTCCTTGCATTTCTGTATGAATTTTAGGGTCAGCTTGTCAATTTCTGCCAAAAAAAAAGTTGGGATTTTGGTAGAAATTGTGCTAAATCTGTGTATCAATTTTAGGAGTACTGCCATCTTAACAATTATAAGTGTTCTATCTTTATGGAATGTCTTTCCATTTAGATCTTCTTTCACCAGTGTTTTATAATTTTCAATGTACAAGTCTTGTGCTTCTTTTGTTGAATTTATATCTAAGTATTTTAATCTTAGTTTTTAGGCATGTAATCTTAATTTGATGCTATTATAATTAAAATTACAATTTCATGTTCAGAATGTCATTGTGTATAGAAATAAAACTGGTTTTTGTATATTGATCTTATATCATGCAACTTTACTGAATCTGTTATCAGTTTCAGTGTTACTTTAGTGGATTCCTTAGGATTTTCTAGATACAGATTGTATCACCTGCAAATAGAGATAATTTTACATTTTCCTTTCTAATCGTGATGCCTCTCATTTCTTTTTCTTGCCTAACTGTCCTAGGAAGATACATAATGGTGAAAATGTACTTTCTTGTCTAGTCCCTGATATTGGAGGGAAGGCATCTTTGTCTTTCATCATTAAGTGTGGGTATTTTATACATGCACATTATCAAGATGAGGAAGCTCCTTTCAATTTTTAGTCTGTTTAGTTTTTTTTTTTTTTTTTAATCATGAAAGAGTTCTGTATTTTGTCAACTGCCTTTCTGGCACTGTTGGCATGATTTTTGTTCTTATTCTATAAATATAGTGTATTGCAGCAACTGATTTTCAGATATTAAACCAATTTTGCACTCCTGGGATAAATCTCACTTGGTCATGGTGTACAATCTTTTTTAGGTATTATTAGATGTGTTCTGCTATGGTTCTGTTGAGGTCTATAGTTTTCTTGTGAAGTCTTTATTGGTTTGTTCTCAGGACAATACTGACCTCATGGAATGAGTAAGGAAGTATTCCTTCCCTTTTCTAGGGCAGAAGAGAGTTGTAAAGGACTGATATTCTCATTTACACATTTGGAAGAATTCACCAGTAAAGCCATCTGTTCCTGGGTTTTACTCTGTGAAAAGTTTTCTGATTACCAACATAATTTCAACTTGTTGTGGGTCTATTCAAATTTTCTATTTCTTCTTGAATCAGTTTTGATGATGTGTCTTTTTAGGAATTTGTCCATTTCACCTATTATCTAACTTGTTAGCACTCAGGTGTTCATAATATTTTCCTAATTCTTTTTATTTCTGTAAGATAAGCAGTAATGTCCCCTCTTTCATTCCTGATTTTAGTAATTTTAGTCTTCTCTTTTTCTTGGTTGGACTAACTCAAGAATTCTCAATTTTGTTGGGCTTTTCAAAGAACCAACCCTCAGTTACTCTTGATTTTCTCTATTATTCTATATTTTATTTATCTCTAATCTAATCTTTATAATTTCTTTCCTATGTTTGCCTTTGGTTTATCTTGATATTTTTAAATTTCTTTTTTTGGTTTATAATTCTTAAGGTAGAATTCTTAAGGTTAGCTTATTAATTTGAAACTTTCTTTTTTAATATAGGAACTGACAGCTCTAAATTCCCCTCTAAGCATTGCTTTGGTTATATACCATAAGTTTGTATACATTGTATTTTCATTTTTATTCCCCTTGAAGTATTAATTTCCCTTGTGATTTCTTTTGAGTCATTAGTTAGAAGAGTGTTGTTTAGTTTCCATATATTTGTGAATTTTGCAAACTTCCTTGTACCACCAATTTCTAACCTTAATACCACTCTTGAAGAATATACTTTGTATGATTTTAATTCTTTTAAAATCACTGAGACATGTTTTATGATATAGTGTATGGTTTATTCTAGAAAATATGTACACTTGCCAGAGAGGGAACACAAGCAGAGGGACTGAGAGGGGGAGAAGCAGGCTTCCCGCCGAGCAGAAAGCCCGATGTGGGGCTCGATCCCGGGTCTCCAAGATCATGACCTGAGCTGAAGGCAGTCGCTTAACCAAAACTGAGCCACCCAGGCGCCCCTATAATTTCTTTATAGTATTTCTATTTCCTTGTAGATCTTCTGCTTGCTGTACTATTAATTACTAAAAGTGGGGTATTAAAGTTTCCAATTTTCATTGTTTCATTGTCTGTTTCTCCCTCCAATTGTTAGTTTTGTTTCATATATTCTGGGGCTTTGTTGTTAAGCACAAGTATTGCTTTCTACTGTTCTTAACAATACATCGAATTTGCACTGTGAGCTACTCTTGTTTCCTTTTTATCAACCTTTCCCTATTTCCCCACACTCTATCCCCAGGCAACCACTCTTATACTGTGTTTCCATGAGTTTGACCTTTTTTTTTTTTATTTAAAGATTCTATATGTAATTGATATCATGCAGTATTTGTGTTTTTCTGTCTAACTTATTTCACTTAATATAATGCCATCAAGGTTCATCCATGTTGCTGCAAATAACAGCACTTCCTTCTTACTGGTGAGAAAAAACATTCCATTGTGTCTGTATAGAATACATCTTCTTTGTCCATTCATCAACAGACATGTAGGTTGTTTCCAAATCTTGGGTATAGTAAATTAAGGCTACAGTAAACATGAGAGTGTGGGTATCTCTTCAATATCCTGTTTTCATATCCTTGGGATATATACACAGAAATTGGACTGCAAGACAGTATAGAATTTCTAATCTTAATTTTTAAAAATTTTTTAAAGATTTTATTAGAGAGAGAGAGAGAGGGTGTGAGAAAGAGAGAGCACAAACTGGTGGGAGGGGCAGAGGGAGAGGGAGAAGCAGACTCTCTGCGGAGTAGGGAGCCTAACACAGATTCCAGAACCCTGGGATCACAACCTGAGCGGAAGGCAGATGCCCAACCAACTGAGCCACCCAAGCGCCCTTCTGTTTTTATTTTTTAAGGAATCTCAAAACTGTTTTCCATAGTAATTGCACCAATTTATATTCCCACCAACATTGCACAAGGGTTCCCTTTTCTCTACATCCTCACCAACACTTATCTCTTGTCTTTCTTATGATAAAAAACTAAAAAGCTCTACACAATAAAGAAATCAACAAGAAGGTAATCTATGGAATAGGAGAAAGTATTTGCAAATCATAAGTCCAATAAGGAGTTCACATCAAAAGGAACTCAGAGAAGTTAACAGAAAAAAAGTCTGAAAAAAATGAGCAGGAAAACTGAATAGACACTTTTTTCCAAAGACATAGAACTAGCCAAAAGGTATGTGAAAAGGTGTTCAATATCATAATCATCAAGGAAATGTAAATCAAAACCACAAGATATCACCTCACATCTGCTGGAATGGCTATCATCAGAAAGACCAGAAATAACAAGTGTGGACCAGTATTTTATTATGCAGACCTCTGGGACTACAATTTCCATTTATCACACATCAAGGAAATGTATGCTGTTAGAAGCAACAGTCTTAAAAGGTAATTGGGCTTTCTTCTATATTGGTATAGGAGAGTGCAATAAATATTAAATTTGTGTTCGCAGCATTTCATGTTAAGTATCAGGAGTCACTGGTTCACATGACACATTTGGAATCAAGAAGACTTTCTGCAAAAGGATGAGATTATGGAGTGACATTTCTTTTTTCTTTAAAAGTACTTCTACCTCTCCATTAAACATTTGTCTTAGTATTACTGGGGTTTTTCTTTACCAACTTTATGAGTAAGGCTGAAAATAAATTATGAATATATGCTTGTTATCCTCTGAGACTTTAGAGAACAGGTCATGGATGCATAATTAACATGGCAGGGACAGGAATTTCACTAATGAGCAGTTCTTAAAAGAGGCAAGTTTACCAACCTGGGAGTAATACCTGGCTAGTTCCCTTAGTGCTAATTTCCCCTTCACTCTAATATCTAGAGTAGAGAGAAACTTTTAATAGCTGAGAAGTGATGACATCATGCTTTCAGGTAGTGTTCTAATGATAGTTCTTGAATAGTAACATAGCTATGTTAATGGAAACGATAAACAGCACGCGCTTGGATGGCTCAGTTAGTAGAGCTTCCGCCTTCGGCTTAAGTCATGATCCCGGAGTCCTGCGATCCAGTCCCCGCATCCAGCTCCCTGCTCCTGGGGGAGTTTGTGTGCTTGCTCGCTCGCTCTCACAAAATTAAATAAAATCCAAAAAAATAAAAACATTAAAAAAAAAAAAAAATAGTTTATTTGTAACTTCAGTTAGGCACATCACACTGTACAACAGCCCCATCACTGGTTACTAGCCAGTTTCTTCTTCTGTTTCCTACAGTGGATCCTAAAACAACAAGAAAAAGTCATTTCCATTATTCTTTAGATATCTTGCCCACCTGCCTCTACTTCACTCTCAGGTAAGGACCAAGCTTCCTTCATCTGAGAAAATGGAGGCCCTACTGTGGAGATCTTTTACTACCCTCTACTCAACCTTAAAGCTACCTTCTATTTGTGCCCACTCCTGGCCCTTTACAAAGATGTGATCTCAAAAGAGGTACTCTCTTCCTTTGCAAAAGAGGTACACTTCCTGATCTACTTCTTCCAGGCCCTCTCAGAACCTTGCTTCATCATTTATATTCTCTTAGAGACCTTCATCTCTACCACCACTCCTTTCCTTTCAGCCTACATACATGCTCAAACTTACTTCAGTATAAAAACTTTCCCTTAACGTTCTCCAGTTAAACCTGTCTCCCTATTGCTTTTCACAGTCAAAGTTCTTCAAAGAGTAGTCTCAGCTTGGTTTCCTTTTCATGACTTCCATCCATCCTCAACCCACTACAATCTATTTTTCACCCCAGGACCCTGCTGAAATTACTCCTGCAAAAGGTCCATGTCATTCTTAGGTCCAAATCCAAGGCCTCTTATCAGTTCTTTTTTTTCTTATTTTCTTATCAGTTCTAAAGCAGCATTTAAACTACCAACCCCTTCTTTCTTTTTGATAACTCTCAACTACAACTGCTACCTGAACAATGATTTTCAAATCCATGCCTCCAGTCAGGTCTTGGAGCCAGCCAGGTCAGCTCCCTCCTGAGCTCCAGAACTCTAGATCAAATTGACAACTGTACGTATCCAGACAATCTCTAAACACCTCATAATTAATGTGTCTCAAATGAATAGAAATATATTCTCTCTTTTCATCCTACCTCCTAAATATCTCTTAATTCTCATCCCACTATATCTACCTTGGTAAAAATCCTCATGGTAATACCCAAATTGCCTCTTGGGGTAGCCTGCTATTTTTGCTTCTAAGAGCCATTCTTTTCTTCTTGGACATATAGCCGCCTGGCTGGAGACTGCATGTCCTACCCTCTCATGAATTTGTTTGTGTGACCATGTAAGCAAACTCCCAGCAATGGAAAATGAACAGAACCAACTTCACTTGTTAAAAGAAAAGTTACCTGCCTTAAAATAACTGTTCCCACCAGCTAAAGATGGGCACACTGATGATCTAGCTTCACAAGAGCAGATGAACATGTACTGTTGGGTGATAACATAAAGTGGAAGAACACACATCCCTGAATGAGCTCATGGAACAGCACTGAAGTACCAACCTGGGCTCACCACACAATTGTTACATGAGAGAGAAAGAAATGTCTATCTCACTTTAGGTCACTATATTTTGGAGTTTCTTTCCATAGCAGTTAACCTAAACCCTAACACCCTTCTCCATATAACTCTTAACTGGTCTCCCTATTTCCAGTATTAACTTACATTTCAGTACACTTGCCATATTACTGCCAGTTATCTTTAAAACACAGGATAAATATTAGTCTTCTCCCTAATAACCTTCTATGACTCACAGCTCCAGATGTTTTGGCATAGCACAGAAGGTGTACAATGTGGCCTTAATATCCTTCTAGCTTCCCCTCTTTACGACCCACTCCCATACCTGACCACACCCCCATTTTCCTACACATACACTTTATAAGCTCCAGCATCATTAGCTTTCAACTTTCTCCAGTGTTAGAGAAAAACAAAACATAATCCAAACCTCTAAAAAATGAGAGAAGAGGTAAAGAAAATTACAGTCTGATGAGGCAACCAAAAAAATGTGAGTAGACAAAACACACTTTACACATGCTGTCATTAAAATGATAAACCTCAGGGTTTCTTCTTTGAGAGAAGCATCTGAAGATACACTGTCCATTCCATGGGCTGAAATGTCAAAACACCAACATCCTATAATTACATGGATACTACAGATTTTTGAGGTGAAATCCATATAATAAAACTGTACAATTCAGTGGCATTTAGTACATTCACAATGCTGTACCCCCATCACCTCTATCTAATTCTAGAACATTTTTATCAGCCCTGAAGGAGACCCTATACCCTTAAGCAGTTACTTCTTATTCCCTCCTCCTTCCCCAGCAACCACAAATCTGCTTTCTGTCTCTATGGTTTTACTTAGTCTATATATTTCATATAAATGGAATCACACAACATGAGACCTATTATGTCTGGCTTCTTTAATTATACCATGTTTCTGAGGTGCCTTCTTGTAGCATTTTATCAATATGGAGGACATAAATTTTACAAGCAGCATCATTTGTAAATGCAACATACTGGACCCAACTTAAATGCTCGCATGTTGACTGAATTAACTATGGTGCGTGTATACGATGGAGCACTATGCAGAAAGAGAAAGGTCTCTAGCAACTAATGTGGGGTGATTGCTCAGACATGGTGGTAAGTGAAAAGAACAAAATTCAAAGAGTACCTTTGTGAAAGAAAAAAAAGAAAATAAGAAAATACTCATGTATCTCATTTTGGTAACAAAAACAATTAACAACAATAACAAAAACACAACAAAACATCAAAACAAGAAAACATGGAAAGGAAAACCTGAGACCAAAGACAGTGGTTAGGGTAAAAAAGAAGTAGAATACTTCCTAAATATACCTTTTTGTGTAATTCTGCCTTTTAGAATCATGTCTAAGTTTCACATCCTTTAAAAAAGAAAATAAAATCAAAAGATCAAGAGGCATCCCCAAAGTGAATACAAATAGACACAAATGAACTGCGCCTCCCAAAAAGATATTATAAAGTCTTAACCTCCGGTACTTGTGAACATGACCCTACTCGGAAATAGGGTCTTTGTAGTAATCAAGTCAAGATGAAGCCTTGAGGTGTCCTTATATAAGGGAGAAATTTGGACACAGGAAGCACATTGCATGATGATGAAGGAAGAGATGGGAGCCTTCTACAAGCCAAGGAATGCCAAGCATTGCAGGCCATGATCAGAAGCTGGAGGAGAAGCATGAAACATATTCTCCCTCAAGCTCCCAGGAAGAACCAGCTCTACTGACATCTTGATTTCCAACTTCCAGCGTCCCAGAACTGTGAAAGAATAAATTATCTATTGCTTTAAGCCACCCAGTTTGTGGTATTTTGTTATGGTTGCCCTAGGAAACTAATACAGCACAGAGAAACCAAATGAATAACATAAACACTTTTGAGAGGATAAGGCAGGGGGTGGGGAACCAGACATTAGAACAGTGTATGTTCTAAAGATAAACAGAACTCTAAACGATCTCTAGTTAGTAGCTGATTTCTCACAGAGGCATGGATTAACAATTCTGAAATTACTTTTGTATTCAAGGATAAAGCAAAGAAATATCCAATACAGGTGGCTAATGGAAACTAAGCTCCTTCCTATTACAGAAGAGAGTTACAAATATGAAAAGGAGAGAATGAACCCTGTGCTGTTAGACTAGTATTGGCTTTAGACAGTGAGATGGGTAGAGGCAGAGGGGAGGTGTGAGTACATGTGTATTTATGTACACAATACATGGAATGTCTGTACCTTAACGCAGCCTAGTAACGAGGACGCTTCAGCAACAAGAACTACACCTAGAATCCAAAACAAAGTCTCAAGAACTCTTTCAGATTAAAGGAAACTCAAGAGACCTGGCAACTGAATGCAACACACGATCTTAGATTTTCTTTTGTCTTTAAAGGATATTATTGGGGCAACTGACAAAATCTGAGTAAGGTCTGTGGGTTAAATAATAACATCATATAAGCATTAATTTCCTGACTTTGATCATTGTACTGTTATGTAAGACAATGACATTTCATTGTTAAAGGAAATACACGCTAAAGTATTCAGGGGAAGATGGTATCTTTCATTGTAGGAAAAAATAAACATAATAAATTGAGTACTGAGAAATCTGGGTGAACTACTGAAATTCTTTGCACTATTCTTTCAACTTTTTTCTAACGTCTACAATTACCTTAAAAATGCAAAACCTTGGGGTGCCTGGGTGGCTTAGTCGTTAAGTGTCTGCCTTCGGCTCAGGTCACGATCCCGGAGTCCGGGGATCGAGCCCCTCATCGGGCTCCCTGCTCAGCAGGAAGCCTGCTTATCCCTTCTCCCACTCCCCCTGCTTGGGCTCCCTCTCTAGCTGTATCTCTCTGTCAAATAAATAAAATCTTTTTAAAAAATGCAAAAACTTAAAATTTAATTAAAAATTAAAAATCAATGAAGATGGGTTCTACAGCAGAGAGGCAAACTTTCAAAGAGCATTGCTGGAGAACCAGGAATTATTCTAAATATCCCATGAAGCATCCATAAGGGAATATACATAATGGCATACACTCTAGAAAAAAACATAAACCTAGATTTGGATTTGCTCCACTGTTACATAGTCCTAAGGTGAGGTATTTAATCTTTCTGTGCCTCTATTCTACATCTGTGAGATGGGGATGATAATACCATACCTATTGCAAGGTGTTATTGTGACAACTGAGACAACGCATATGAAGAGTCTAGAGTTTGACATGCAGCCCTAAAAAAATGTTCAAAAAGTGGGCTTCTGTGACTTTTATCACCATTCTTGTTATTGTTACGTGGATATGGGAATTTCAGGGAAAAAACTGCACCATCTGAAAAAACCCACTAAAAAGAAAGTAAATTCCTGTTAAACCGAGTTCTGCACATCATTCCCTAGATTTCTGGGCCCGTTTGAATTATGCTGCCAAATTCTCCCTCTACCTCCTTCTGACACAGAAAACAGAAAACAAACCCTGTATGATAGTTGTGTTTTCCCTGCCAGCATTTCAGAGCCTATTCATGCTACTTTAGATGACAAAGACTTAATTAATTCTAAGACTATGTACATACTGAAGTTCTAGATCAAACATATAAAATATATATGAAACAAAGAAAAAAAGAGACAAACCAAAGAACACTGTCACCTATAGAAAACAAACTGATGGTTACAAGTGGAGGTGGGTGGGGGATCGGTGAAATAGGTTACGGGGATTAAGAGAAGAGTAACTTATCAGGATAAGCACTAGGTAATGTATAGAACTGTTGAATGACTATATTGTACACCTGAAATTAATGGAACACTGTATAATATACTGAAAAAAATTTTTTAAAGGATTAATTGGTTTATCATGAGATTGTCTTGATTTTATCTTACAAATAATCAAAGCTTTTCTCCATTTTCTCCAGAAACTAGAATAGGTAGCCTATAAAAGGCTAGAACATCACCTTGTTCCACAAAGTATAAGAATTCTAACAATTGAACTCATAAGTCTTTTTCTTTTACATAAAAACCAGGTTTTGTGGCTGACAAATTACTCACTGCACCAACCACCAGTTTGGACCACCTCTGTGAGGACCCGGGGACACCCTGGGAGCTGTGCCCACTCAAGTGCATCCTTATTTATCCTTTGCAATGCTTGTTCCCTGGCTCAGTGGTAGGCAAGCAAATTAAGCCTATCTCAGCAGTATATATCCTTGCCAATCTCTGAACTTCCACCAGCCCTTCATGGTGTACATAACTGTGTGTGTCCCCATATGTATATGTACGTATGGATGTCTGTACATAGGCATATAAAAAAATCTGGAGAAAAATTACCAAAATTTGACAGTGTTCATACAGTTGGTAGAATGATGATGTTTAGTTTCCTCTTTTTGTTTAATTGTATTTTTCTTACTTTTATTATAATGATCAAACATAATCTTTGCAATTTAAGTTTAAAAATGTTATAAGGTATGTTAACTAACTGGAATTCAAATACAAATTTAAAAAGGTTATAGTCTGTTGGTTAATTAAAGGATGACTGGGAAAACCAAATGTAAATTAAAACCACATGGGAGCACCTGGCTGGCTCAGTCAGTGGAACACGCAACTCTTGACCTCAGGGTGGTGAGTTTGAGGCCCCTGTTAGGTGTAGAGATTATTTAAAATAAAATAAATTCTTTAAAAAAAAAATAATAAAACCACATGGGTGCAACTGGAAGTCCCAGTGACACACACAGACTAAATTCACATTTAAACAAATAATTTTGTCTTCATGTCTGAATACATTTTCATTTAGCTTCAGGTTCAAATTAGGTATCAGTCGTTAAAAAAAAAAAAAGGACAAAATAAACTTTGTATGCAAAATCTTCATTATATTACACTTAAGTATTTTAGATTTGGTTTTTGTTTTTCAAAAAGTTGGAGAATGGCCATCAGAATTCTAATTTAGAATAATGTGAACAGGCCATCATGAAGCTGTCTTCCTCCACCACATTCCAAATCAAATCTGAATCTTACCAGTCCTCTGAGGCTAACTACCAATTCAGAGAAGAACACAGTAAATAACACCTCAGGGAGGCAATTAGCAAAATCCAAACCAATGGAATAATTCTACACAACGAATAACCAAGTTTCTTCAACAAAAAACCTCAAGGAAAAAGGAAAGATATAAAAAACAAAAAAGAAGTACAAAGAAGGAACTACAGATACAAAAACTTTGAGACACATCAACCAACTGCAGTATGTGGAACTTATTTGTTGTTAGGAAGCTATATTAATACTGTTGAGAGAGAGCAAAGGCATGTGGTTATATATTTTTATCACTTTGTTACAGCGTATTTTAAAATCATGTAATCATCCAGATAGAGCATACAATTCAACAGATTTCTTTTTTAGTAATTTACCAAGTTGTGCAACCATCACTGTAAACCAGTTGAAGAATATTACCCCAGTAAGATCCTGCATGTCTATTAATTGTTAATCACTACACCCCTCCACTCCAGTCCACTAATCCACTTTCTGCCTCTACAGATTTGCCTCTTCTGAACATTTCACATAAACAGAATCATAAAATATGTAGTCTCTTGTGTCTGGCTCCTTTCACATAGCACGTTTTTAGGTTCATTTATATCGTTGCATCCATCAACAGTTTGTTTCTTTTCATTGCTGAATAATACTTCCTTGTGTGAACATATTTTGTCATTTCATTTACCAGTTGATAGGCAGTTGTTTCCAACGTCAGACTATCAGGAAAAATGCTACCAGGAGCCTGGGTGTGAAAGCTGTGTATGCAGATGCACAAGAGCGGTACTGCTGGGTTACTACGGCCAATTACTGTTGAACTTTTCAAGACAAGCCAAACTGTTTTTCCGAAGTAGATGTATCACTTTACACTCTTGTAAGAGTTCCTGTTTGTGGTTATACATTGAGTTCTTATCTGTTAGCCATATATGCTGGAAGATTAAGGGCTGAAATTATAGGATACTTGGGATCGGATTCAAAATTACGAGTGTGAGAAGAAGGGTAGTGGGTAGAGACCAAACAAGGCCGGTCATATTTTGAAAACTGTTAATACTGTTAGTAGTAAGCTACTTACTCTAGTACTTTATTCCAGGCACTATTTCAAGTGCTTTAGATATATTAGTTCACTTAATCGCTGTTAACAACCTTTAAGAGGAAGCTACTATTATTACTTCTGTTTGAGAGATCAAGAAACAGAGAACCAGAAAGCTTAAGCAATGTGGTCAAGCCAGGACTACAAAGTATGGGAGCTTTAGATCAGTGTTCTTTACCACCAGGCCATATACTTCAAGCTTACCAACAAGTGCTATGTGACATTAAAGCAAAGAAATTAAATGCTAAAATTCAGGTGGCTTCGATGAAGATTTAAGCAGGGAATCCAATGTTAACTAAATTTAAGGATGTATCTCATAGCATTTATATTGAATAATAACCCTTATCTCTGGATGATACAATATGATTTTTTTTATTTAATTGTATTTTTTATTTTTATAACAATAATTAATACATGCATGACAGTGTTCAAGATTAATATCATAACACAAACGCTGTATTAATCAGAAAACAAATGACTTGATGAACAGTAAGATTTTTCAAGTTCCAAATTTTTTAAAGGAAATACTAAGAGGACTGTGCATGAGACACAAAGTTCAGTGCTAAGGACACAAATTTGATGAAAGCCTACACATAAAGAAAGGCAATTCTAGAATAACAATATAAGCTGTGGTAAGTGCTATAAGGGAGCTATTCCTGCAGAGAAGTCTCTTACTCAGACCAGGGGCAGGGAAGATCTGAAGGAGAAGGCAGTAAACTGACCTGAAAAAATGATGTATGTATAAACTACTCCTAGTTAGAGACAACTTCATCAAATAACAGAGCCACTTCTTAAAGATTACAAATGAAGGAAGGCCCTACTTCATATGCCAAATCTTCCATTTTTTTTTTTTAACCTCAGATTTCATCAACTTCACATCCAAATGGCCAACAGACACATGAAAACATGCTTAACATCACTCAGCCTCAGGGAAATACAAATCAAAACCACAAAGAGATACCACCTCACACCAGTCAGAATGGCTAAAATTTACCGGTCAGGAAACTACAGGTGTTTGTCAGGATGTGGAGAAAGGGGAACCCTCCTACAGTGTTGGTGGGAATGCAAGCTGGTGCAGCCTCTCTGGAAAAGTGTGGAGGTTCCTCAAAAAGTTGCAAATAGAACTTCCTTACGACCCAGGAATTGCAGTATTGGGTATTTACCCTAAAGATACGCAGGTAGTGATCCAAAGGGGCACCTGCACCCCAGTATTTACAGCAGCAATGCCCACAATAGCCAAACTATGGAAAGAGCCCAGATGTCCATCAACAGATGAATGGACAAAGATGTGTGTATGGATATATACATGACAACAAAAATCTTGCCACTTGCAACAATGTGGGTAGAACTAGAGGGCATTATGCTAAGCAAAATAAGTCAACTGGAGAAAGACAATTATCGCATGGTCTCAACTCATGTTGAATTTAAGAAACAAAACAGAGGATCACTAGAGGAGAAAATAAAACAAGATGAAATCAGAGAGGGAGACAAACCATATGAGACTCTTAATCACAGGAACAAACTGAGGGTTGCTGTTTGGTGGGGATGGGGTAACTGGGTGATGGATATTAAGGGGCATGTGATATAATGACCTCTGAAACTAATAATGTATTATATGTTCATTAATTGAATTAAAATAGAAAACCCAAATCTTTTTTTAACCTCAGATTACACCAACTTCAAATATCCCCTAAAACAGAGAAGATTCAAAGAAAAGCCTGTCTTATAGGTTAAGTGTTAATCAGACTCTACAAAATCTGTAAATATGTATAACTGAGAAAGTAAATTTTTATTCATTATATTTGAGTGTGATCTGATCACAGTCTGTCAACAAATCCTTAAATCTCATCTTAATGGAACTTCTAAAAAGTCTACTGATGATCTGAATCAGGGGCATGCAAACTACAGCTGTAGGTGGCCTGGTTTGCTAAGAATGGTTTTCCAGCTAAGAATGTTTTTTGTTTTTTGTTTTTCATTTTAGAGGGAGAAAGGAGAGAGATGGGCAGAAGGAAAACTACGCAGAGACCAAATGTGGTCCACAAAGCCTAAAATATTTTACTGTCTGGACTTGTCAGAAAAAATTGCCCACCTTTAAAAACAAACATAAAAACAAAAACAAAACTATGGAATGGGTTTCTGCTCACACCAAGGATAAAATCTGTATTACCAAGTTCGTGTATCATCAGTTTGGAGTGGGGAAGCCTTTAGAAAAGCACTACACCATCACTGTGGAACTCAGTCTGGGCACTAGCACAACTGCTTACTTGTGGCCGAAAAGAGAAAAAGACGGAACTTTTAAGAGAGAATAAACAAGACTACGGTAGTTGCTCAGAAAGAAATGGGGTTTGCAAGGGGTGGGGGATTTCAGAGAGAAAATATAAGTGAAGCAGGGAAAAAAAAGTCATCCTAGGGGCTGTACAATAAGCTGGTCAAGTTGGAAGGTAACGACTATTACAGTATTGATGACCCATAAAATGTGAGGGCTATTCTACTGAGAATACTGAGGCTGAGAAAAATCAGTTGTCCAAGTTCACACAGCACGAGTGTGGGACACAAAGGACTGGGCTCCAAGCACCCCAATTTCAGTTCAACTCTTTCCCCTGCATCACACTGCCCTCTCAGCATAGGACAGGGTTAACCTGGAAAAACACCACTAAGGACTGGTGACAAATTAGCTCAACTGAGTTCAAAAGGAACAAAGTCTCTTCAGAAGTCTGTCTCC
Organism: Spilogale gracilis; assembly: GCA_004023965.1. Classification (NCBI taxonomy): domain Eukaryota; kingdom Metazoa; phylum Chordata; class Mammalia; order Carnivora; family Mephitidae; genus Spilogale; species Spilogale gracilis. Next base: position 54,164 of record PITA01009131.1, on the reverse strand, counting down.
CTTCCCCAACTATGAGTTATTTTTTAAGGAAGAACTGAGCCAGGTGTCTATAGGTCTTGAAGAGGAGGAGGAAAGAGTAAACTCCAGTTTTATTTTCCAGACAACATTAGGAACAATCAGAGAATGCTGACCAGACATCATTTAAATCAGCTTTAAAGTTATCCAGTGCTTATGGCAATAAGAAACATTAAATTTCAATTTACCTGGTTCCAATTTTATTACTTTAATTGCTGCCAATTCACCAGTGTTAACATTTCGTGCCTAAAAGGAAAAGAAAAGAAAACTGTGAAAAGAGCTTTCATGAAAAACTTTATGAAATGTAATTTGAGTTTACTATTTATTTTCAGTTATACAAAAACATTTTTTAAAGCAAGAATTGCAAAAGGGTTTCTATTTACAAAATAGGCAGTATATTCTTCACAATGAATGTCAACATTAATTCAAGTTAACACACACAGAGACTTCTGTATATGCCAGGCACTGTTCTAAGTGTTTTACAGTAATTCATTTCTCCCCACAACAATCTTATGAGGTAGGTACAACTATTACATCCATGTTGCAGAAGAGGAAACTGAAGCACAGAGAAGTTAAACAACTTGCCAAGGCCATACTGCTAGTAAGCAATAACAGCAAGATTCCAATTCAGGAAGCCTGACTTCAGAGTCTGAGCTTTTAAGCAGTACACTCTACTGTCATTCATTCAAAGGTGAGGTAAAATTTTGAATTAACTAGCCTTAAACTTTTAAAGTGAAATTTCTTAGAATGTGGGGACCCTTGGGTGGCTCCGTCGGTTAAGTATCTGCCTTCAGCTCACATCATGATCCCAGAGTCCTGGGATCAAGTCACCTATCGAGGTCCCTGCTCAGTGAGAATCTGCTTCTCCCTTGCCCTCTGCCCCTCCCCACTCTCCTGCATGCTTGCATGCTCTCTCATAAATAAAATCCTTTTTAAAAAATCAACCCATAATATCATATTGCTGGTATTCACAACTAAAATTATGTATAAATAAGCAGAAGCTGTCTTTTCAATTTGTATGAAAATGGCAGTAACTGTCAACTTAATTTTGTTTTTTTGGGTTTTTTTGAGTGAGTGAGAGAGAGCATGAGAGGGGAGAAGGTCAGAGGGAGAAGCAGACTCCCCACAGAGCTGGGAGCCCGATGCAGGACTTGATCCCAGGACTCTAGGATCATGACCTGAGCTGAAGGCAGTGGCTTTACCAACTGAGCCACCCAAGCGCCCAACTTTAAATGTTTTAAAATTGGATCAGAACTTTCAAAATACTTCAAACTGTTATAGCTGTTATATAATAAACTGCTAACTGAAACTTGATTTTCATATCAAGCAATGAAGATCAAGAAACACAATTCCCTGGTCACAGAAAGATACAGTCCTGTGGAAAGAATTACTTAGTTGCAATACTTTTCTTTTCTTTCTTTTCCTTTCTTTCTTTCTTTCTTTCTTTCTTTTTTTTTTTTTTAAGATTTTTAAGTAATCTCTACATCCAACATGGGGCTTGAACTCACAATCCCAAGATCAAGAGTTGCACACTCCACTGACTCGGCCAGCCAGGCAACCCCACAATACTTTCTTATTAATGGACTGGTGAAGATCAGTGAATCACCCACAAGTAATGGTAACAGCATTAACAGTGGAATCCTTTTAAGAATACTGGAGCATGGAACGCTGGGGTGGCTCAGTTGGTTAAGCGACTGCCTTTGGCTCAGGTCATGATCCCAGAGACCCAGGATCGAGTCCCATATCGGGCTCCCTGCTTGGTGGGAAGCCCGCTTCTCCCTCTCTCACTCCCCCTGCTTGTGTTCCCTCTCTGGCTGTGTTTCTCTCTGTCAAATAAATAAAAATCTTAAAAAAAAAAAAAAAGAATACTGGAGCATTAAAAATGGCAGATAACAATTTAGGAAGGTAGATACGGGACACAGACACTGCTGCAATATAAAATTTAACTTTTTAACTCAAAGAAGAACAAAGGCATACTTTAAAAAGATTTTATTTGTTTATCTGACAGAAAGAGAGAGAGCAAGAGAGGGAACACAAGCAGGGAGAGAGGGAGAGGGAGAAGCAGGCTTCCTGCTGAGCAGTGAGCCAAATACAGGGCTCAATCCCAGGTGCCACAAGAACAAAGGTATCAAAAGTTCTCCACCATATCAAGTTGCCTGGCTGGCTCAGTCAGAAGAACATGTGACTCTTAAATCTTGGGGTCATGAGTTCCAGCCCCATACTGGGTGTAGAGATTACTTAATAAATAAATATTTTTTTAAAAGCTCTTCCCATACAAATTAAGAAAAAACCTAAATTAAATTGGCAGGGAAAATTCAATCCTTCTGAAAGAAATCCCCATAACCAATGAATGTTTATCATGATCAACTTATTATTGGCAATTAAAAAAAATAGATTTGAACAGTTATTTCAAACTAAACTTAATTTCCATTAAATGAGATACATATTTCAAATATAGTGCCAGATAACTGTTCATTCCCTTCCCTAGGATGAGAACACACACACACACACACACACACACACACACACACACACACACACTGAAAGAGAAACAAAATCAGAACATCATTCTGGAAGCATTTTGTAAAAGGGAACACAGAGTGTACCTATAAAATATTCAGGTATATCACATAAACATGACTCATAAATCTCCTCAAACACTATCACAACTACTTGCCTCTCCTCACACTTTATGCATGAACTTTCTGTGTTAGGTTCCTCCTAGACACTGTCTTCTAACCCTCATCTTTTTTAGTACTTCTCCAAATAAAATAAGACGCTACTCTCCCCAATTCTCAATTCGATGCTTAAAAACCTTTCCATGGTTTTGTTTTCTGTTTACTGAAAAGAAACTCAGAGTATGGCTGATTCCAATAGGGAAGAGCAGAGATAATACAAACTCCAAGAAAGCCAGGATGATTTTTTATAGCTGAAATCCGGCTCCTAATTGACCACAAGAGGGCACTACCGACAAGATACACAAAGTGTCCCAAATGGCTACTGCACACAATGTACTACTAATAGAGTTACTAATAGTTAACACCAAAACTGTTCCTTAAATCACAGTAGTATCAGTAGTACTTATCTGACTAAAGTCAGGTTTACTACTACAGGCTTGACATACATATAATTTTTCAAAATTTAAATCAGTCCATAATTTTCTTGAGGATTAGTTTTTAAACTTGTGATTTTTTAGAATGAACAAAAAAACAAAGCAGCCAAAGTAATTACTGCTTTTTACCTACTGAAATATTTTCCAGCATGCAACTTATTCAACAGAAGATAATTTGCAAAAAGGGAAGAAAAATAACAAAAGCCCAAGCAAGTTTAATTTCTGAGCTTTCCTGCATCAAAATCCTGATGTTTGTCAATGAAAAGTTTTAAACATTTTTTTCCTTAAGATTTTCCTTTTTATTTATTCAGTGTGAGAAAGAGAGAAAGAGAGAGAGAGAGAGAACACACGCAGAGGGTCAGGAGAGAAAGGGAGAGAGGGCATTTCCACCAGGCTCCTTGCTGAGTGTGGAGTCTGACAAAGGGCTCAATCTCAGAATCATGAGAGATCATGATCTGAGCCAAAATCAAGAGCTGGATGCTTAGCTAACTGAGCCACCCAAGAGCCCCTACTGAAAAGCCTTTAAAGCATGATGATTCCTAAGAATCCTGGTGTTCCTGCTAAACCATACTTTGCTGTCTTTAAATTTAATATGGTCAAGATTACTCACCGAGATAAACATAAAAATTAATAGTATCTCCTACGCTCTGCAACTACTCCTTTATTTAAATGATTTTATTTATTTATTTGAGAGAGAGAGAGAGAGAGAAGGGATGGGGGGGAAGCTGACTCCCCACTGAGCAAGAAACCTAACGCAGAGTTCAATACCAGGACTCCAGGATCATGACCTGAGCCGAGGGCAGACACTTAACCCAGGCACCCTTGCAACTACTATTCTTCTAGCAATCACCTAGAGCAATGTATTAGTAAGAAAATGAGACCAAGGTAAATAATGTAAAATATCACCATGTACAAAATCTTAAAAAACATTTTATGATTTATTAAGATTATTTGAGAGTGGGGCGCCTGGGTGGCTCAGTTGGTTAAGCGACTGCCTTCGGCTCAGGTCATGATCCCGGAGACCCGGGATCGAGTCCCACATCGGGCTCTCTGCTCGGCGGGAAGCCTGCTTCTCCCTCTCTCACTCCCCCTGCTTGTGTTCCCTCTCTGGCTATGTTTCTCTCTGTCAAATAAATAAAATCTTAAAAAAAAAAAAAAAAAAAAAAAGATTATCTGAGAAAGAGCATGCACAGGCAGCGTAGAACACACAGAGGGAGTCTTCAGCAGACTCCACGCCAAGCACGCATCCCAACACGGTGCTTGATCGCACAACCCTAAGATCATGACCTGAGCTGAAGCCAAGAATCAGACACTTAACCGAGACTGTGTCATCCAGGTGCCCCTAAAGTTAAAAAATTTTAATTCGGTATCAATAACATAAATTCTCAGACTTGCTCAGGGCATGAAACTAAGGATAAATATTCTAAGCACCTAGGCCTATGAGCCACCTCACTGGTTTGACCACCGTTATTCACTTGCTCTGAAAATGATATTCAGATCACATCATTCTTAAGTTGAAAATTCTTCAGGAATATACATCACTGCTTTAAAGACAAAATTCAAATTCCTTGTCAGAGAATTTAAAATTTTCACTGCAGCTTTTATTGAGCTCTAATTCACATACCATAAAACTCACTCTTTCAATGATACAAATCAGTAGATTTAGTATACTCACAGTTATGTAACCATCACGACTATCTAACTTTGGAAAATTTCATCACCCCAAAAAGGAAGCCCAGACCACTCAGTTAGCAGTCACTTCCTATTCCTCCCCCTCCCACTCTCTGAGAACTATTGGTCTACTTTCTACTTCTATGGATTTGACTATTCTGGATATTTTTTATAAACAGGATCATACAAAATGTGGTCCTTTGTGACTGGCTTCTTGCACAAAGTATAACATTTTCAGGTTCATCCATGTTGTGGCATGTATCAGTACTTGACTCCTTTTGCTACTGAATAATACTCCACTGTATGGAAATAGCCCCATTTTGTTTATCCATTTATCAGCTGAAGGATATTTAGCTTGTTTCCAGGAGCATGGGGGGGGGGGGCTCTATCCTAGAATCCTGGGATCATGAACTGAGCCGAAGTCAAACACTTAAATGAGCCACCAAGGCACCCTTATTGTACACATTTTTATTTTCAATTCTCTTGGGTACAGACAAACCTAAGAGTAGAACCGCCAAATCACATGGTAACTCTATGTTTGGCTTTCTGAAGAACTGTCAAATTTTTCTCCAAAGTGGCCGCACCATTTTATATTACTAGCAATATATGAGGGTTCTAATTACTCTGCATCCTTGCCAACATTTGCTGTTCCAGTTCTTATTTTAGCTGTCCTAGTGGATGTGAAGTGGTATCCCTTACTGTGGTCGAACTTGCACTTTACAAATGACTAATGATATTGAGCACCTTTTCATATGTTTATTGGCCACCTGAATATTTTCTTTGGAAAAATGTCATATTCATCTCTTTGCCCATTTTTGTGTTGTCTTTTTATCAATGACTTAAAAGAATTCTTTATAGTTCCTGATATGTCTCTTATCTGTTACATGCTTTGCAAATATTTAATCCCATCCTATGGATTGTCTTCATTTTCTTGATGGTATCCTTTGAAACACAAAAGTTCTTAATTTTAAACAAGTCCAATCTGTCTATTTTGTGTTGCTTTGCTCATGGTACTACAGTTAAGAAACCAACACCTAATCCAAGGTCACAAAGATTTTTTTCATACGTTTTCTTCTAAGCATTCTATAATTTTTAGCTCTTCCATTTAGGTCTATGATCCATTTTTAGTGAATTTTTACATGGTGTCCAGTAGGACTCCAATTTCATTCTTTTGCATGTGGATATCTAGTTGAGAAATAAAGCATTTCAATAATAAACCTTTTCACTATCTTGTCCCAAGCTGTCTTTCCAGTCACTTCCTAATTTGCACTTTATGCTGCAGCCAAACTAAGCAACTTGCCAGGTCCCAAAGCGATCCCTACGTTTGCTCTTTGGAACATACTGCCTAGACAAACGCTGGCACCAACTCCTTCTCAGGCCTAACTCCCAGATAATCCTTTAAAGCACAACTAAGGTTATTATCACTTCCCACAAGCCTTTTCCCCATCACTGCTCCGGCTTAGGCATCCCACACCCACACACTTCCATAGATCTTGGGTAACCTTTCCCAAATGGGAGTGGGCCTGGTTAAGAAAGTCCTGCAGATCTAGAACTAGTCTTGCACAATAGAGGGGCTCTTGCAAACTATTATGCTTCAAAGCTCTCCGAGAAGTTAGTTCGGTTCAGTCAGCCTTTTAGAAGCCATTCATATTAGAACTGATTTGGGAAAGAATTTTTCCAAGATAATTTCATGCTGACTGCTGCATTATCTCAAACTATCAGAAAAGTACTTCTTGAGTGTGAAAGTGGGAGTAAGCAACATTATCAAGAAGCGATCATTAAAAAGCAAAAAGTGTGCTACCATACAATATAAAGTGAGTTAGAGATAGTCACTACCAATAAAATTAAATCTATCAATCATGTATCAAACACCCTCACATAGTCAAAGCTTACTACTTAGAAGGGTCTGTCCAACATTAATATGAAGAAAGGTTCAGAAACGGAAGTGAAGGTATATAAAGCTTAGTCCTGGCTCTGCCAATAACTAGCAGTAGGATATCAGCAAGTAATTTCCCTTCTGTCTTCTTCCTAACTCCTTACCCCCAATTTAAAAACAAGAAAGTGAAAGAAGACAGTTTCTAATATTCCTTCTAATTCTGAAAGTCAGTGTTTCTATCAAATAATGTAAGTGTAAACTAACAGATTCCAAATACTAAACCAGCTGGCTAGTTATATAAAGAATCATATTAGGAGTTTAAAAACAAAAGAGTAACAAAAAAACACTACTCCTGATTTTCAATCAACAGATTTAAGACAGGAACCATGGATCTGTATTTAAAAAGCTACTGATGTGTTTCTGATGTTCAGTCAGATTTGGGGACCTGGTGTAAGGCAGTATGCCATTTGAGTTTTATAAAATATAAATACCAACTTCTATGTCTGAAAAGAGTGTTACAGGAATGGCTTTATGAAGGAGATTACCATTTAAGCAGATGTTTGCAAGATGGGCTGGATTACAACAAACACAGGAGAGCAATGGGAAAAAAAGCATAGAAAGAAAACTAAGAGCAAAGGCACAGGGACAGAAAATACAGGCTATTCGGAGTGTATATGGATGGCCAAGCCTCAGGGTGCTTCCCATCTAAATACCCCCTTTCAGAGGGTAATGGCTAACCCACAGTCCCTGCCGGAAGAATAGTTTTGATTGCTTTTCCACAGTTACTTGAACTGGGTGTGAGCCTACCACAAGGGCAAACTAAATACATAGGAAGACTGATAGAGTGACCTCCATCCCTCATTTGCTTAGGACACTCCTAGTTTATGCCTACTGTCCTAGGCGAATTCTTAATAGTGCCTGCTTTCATTCTCAAAATTAAGTTTTTATTTAATTTGGATGATAAAGTATAAAGTTACTCTACCACTGAACCCTGAGCTGACATGAACAAGATACAGGCCAGATTCTCTAAACTAGCGGTCAGCAAACATGTCCATTTTCTTATATTCCAGTGTAGATAACATATAGTGTTACGTTAGTTTCAGGTGTCCAATACAGTGATTCAACAGTTCTATACATCATTCAGTGCTTATCATGATAAGTATACCCTTCAGTCCCTTCACTCACCCCTGCCCCACACCTCCCCCCTCTGGTAATCTGGTTTTTTATTTGAAATAGATGTTTTTACAAATAAATTTTTGTTGCAACACAGCCATGTTCATTGGTTTAAGTATGGTCTATGGCTGCTTTCACAATACAATGGCTGAGTAGTTGAGATGAAGACCATATGCAGTACCTGTAAGTATATATTATTTGGCTCTTTAGAGGAAAAACTGGCTGAGCCCCATTCTAAACCAGCATTGTCCAAGAGAACTTCTGCATTGACGGAACTGTTTTAGAGATGCACTGTACAGCCGAGTAGCCCCATGCCACATGCAGCCAGCTATCACCAGAAGAACTAAAATCTGTGTATGCAGTAAAATATTTAAAATTGGGGAGTTTTCACTTTTTTGAGATATAACTACACTTAAAATTTACTAGTTTTAGGTGTACAACAAAATGTGATATATGTATATACTGCAAAAGGATGGCCACAATAAGTTTAGTTAACTTATGACCTATGACCACCAGGCTTAAAAATTCTTTTTCCGTGTGATGAGAATTTTTTAAGATCTATTCTCTCAGCATCTTTCAAATATACGGTATAGTATTGTTATAACTGTAGTCACCATGTTGCACATTACATCCCCAGGATTTATTTAGCCTATAACTGGGGGGGAAAAATCAACTTTAAAAAAATAGAGTCCTGGTAGTTTTAATACATGTATAGATTTGGGTAACTACCATCACAAGCCAGAAGCAGAAAACTTCCATTATTGCAAAAACTCCCTTGGAAGTTAAATCCTTGCCTTACCTTAACCCCTGGCAAATATTGACTAGATTTTTGCCACTATAGTTTTGTCTTTTCAAGAATTTCATATAAATTAAATCATTCATTATATGCAACTTTTTGAGACTGTCTTCTTGGACCAAGTGGCTGCATTAACAGTTTGTTCCTTCTCATGGTTGAATACTATTCCATTGTATGGATACACCACTGTTTATTCACTACCAGTAGAAGGATATACTAGCTGCTTTTAGGTTTTGGCAAATATGACTCAAGTTGCTATGAACATCTGAGTCCAGGTTACAAAAATACCCAGGAGTGAAACTGGGTCTTATGATAGGCATGCGTTTAACTTTGTAAAAAACTAACATTGTTTCTACAGTAGCTGTACCACTGCTCATGTCCAGGAGCAATGGACGGCAGTCCCAGCGGTTCTGCATCCTTGCTACTAATTGGTATTGTGCTTTCAATTCTGGCCATTCTAACACATGTATAATGGTATCTCATGGCGGTTTTAGTTTGCATTTCCCTAATGGCTAATGATGTCGAACATCTATTCATATGCTCATTTGCTATCCTTCGGTGAAATGTGTTCTAGTCTTTTTTCTATGTTTTAATTGCGATGTTTATTTTCTTACTGTTGAGTTTTGAGAGTTCTTTATATATTCCAGATACAAGTTCTTTATCAGGTTTGTAATTTGCAAATATATTTTTTCCCAGTCTATAGTTTATCTTTTCAGTCTCTCAATAACGTCACTCCCAGAGTGTTATGGACTGAATTGTGTGCACTCATTCATAAAATTCATTTAACGCCCCCAGTACCTTAGAATGTAACTGTATTTGGAGACAGGTTTTTTAAAGAGTAATTAAGGTTAAATGAAGACATATGGGAGGGGTTCTAACCCAGTAGGGCTAGTGTTCTTATAAGAAAAGGAAGGGATCTATAGATGTGCACACATAGAGAAAAGGCCATGTGAGAACACAGCAAGAAGGAAGCCACCTGCAATCCATGGAGAGAGCGTCAGGAGAAACCAACTCTACCAACACCTTGATCTTGAACTTCCAGCCTCCAGAACTGTGAGAAAATAAAATTTCAACTGTTTAAGCCACGCAGTCTGTGGTATTTTGTTATAGCAGTCCTAGCAAACTAATATACAGAGAAGTTTATGCTTTTGATAAAGTCCAATTTATCAACTGCTTTCTTTTATGGATTATGCTTTGGTGTCATGTCCAAAACCTTTTTGCTTAATCTCAAGTCAAAGATTTTTCTTCTATGCTTTCTTCTAAAAAAAACAAGTTTTACATTTATATTTATGATATATTTTGATTTAATTTTTGTTTAAGGTGGGGCACACTTAGGTTGAGATCTTTTTTTGTTTTTGCATATGTCCAACTGTTCTAATACCATTTTTTGAAAAGACTACCCTTCCTGCACTGAACTGCCTTTTACTTCTGTCAAAATCAGCTGGCTATACCTGTATGGGCCTATTTCTGGATCCTAGATGGATCCACTGATCTTATGTCTATCCCTTACTATTGCTACACAGTCTCAATTACTACAGCTCTATAGAAAGTCTTAAAAATCAAATACCGTTTCATCCAACTTTATTTTTCTTTTTCGAAGTTGTTTTAGCTACTCTAGGTCTTTAGCCTTTCCCTGTAAGTTTTAGAATCAACCTGTCTATATATTTTTTAAAATCCCGCTGGAATTCATTGGGAATTACATTAAATCTATTTGCCTATTGCGGAGAACTAACATCTTCATTATGTAGAGTGTTCCAATCCATGAACATTAACTAATCTCTATTTATGTTTTCTCTGGGTACCTTTCATCAGTGCTTTATAGTTAACAGCATATAGGTCCAACACATTATTTTAATAGCCATGTGTAGCTAGTAACAACTGTATTAGATATTGCAGCTTTTGCTTTATTTTATTTTCCTCCCTCCCACCCTCTCTCCCCCTTCAGATATTGCAGCTTTTAAAAGTCTGAACTTGGAAATACTAAGAAACAGCTTCACCATGCAATGTAACCAAATGTGCAAACTAGGCCATAAAATTGTGCCAGTGTCTTAGCAAGCAAGACCTTTGGAAAAGTGAAGATCTGAAGAAGTAGAAAAGATACAATGAAGAGACAAAGCGCAGAAAAAAAAAATGCACAGAAAAAAACTTCCTTTCATGAGAAAAGGAACAGATCTCCAACGCTGCCTTGAGCTGCCTTGAGTTCCTGACAACGTTCCAGTTCCATATCACATATATCTTTACAATAGCCTCTTTTTTCTCTAATTACCTTAAATGGCTCTTTGTTTCCTGAAACCAGATGACTAAAGATCTAAATTTCTAGGACTACATGATGCTCCTTTTTTTTCTATTTTAAGATTTTATTTGAGAGAAAAAGAGAGCAGGAGCAGAGGGACAGAGAGAGAGAGAAGCAGACTCTCCACTGAGTGCACAGCCCAATGTAGTCTTGATCCCAGGACCCTGAAATCATGATCTGAGTGGAGGTCTCACGCTCAACTGACTAAAAAAAACAGGTACCCCATATGATGCTCATTTCAGAAAGGAAAAAAACAGATTGAGACTATCATGCTAACTTTTTTTATGCACTTAGCTAATGACTGAATATAGTAGAAAATAATCTGTGAAAGACAAAAAATAAAGTATCAATAAATTATATTTCAAAGTTTAATTTAGGATTCAAATGGGCCTGTTCTGGGGTGCTTGCCTAGCTTAGCCAGTTAAGTGTCTGCCCTCGGCTCAGGACATGATCCCAGGGTCCTGGGATTGAGCCCCGCATTGGGCTCCCTGCTCAGTGGGGAGCCTGCTTCTTTCTCTCCCTCCGCCTGCCACTCAGCCTACTTGTGCTCTCTCTCTGTCAAATAAATAAATAAAATCTTTTTTAAAAATGGGTTCGTTCTGTATTACTAACACTTTTAAATGGCAGACTACAAATGTCAATTTAACTAATAATGTAGTTAAAACTTAATAGTGGCATTAAGTTTGGGAAAACATAAGGGTTCCGGTAACCAAATTCCAGCTTCCCACTGCAGAAACAATAGCGGCAGTATCTCTAGTCCAGTGGTGCTCAAATTCCAGGGTATATAAAAATTACCTGAGGTTTTACTTTTTGGAAGTATGTTAAATGAAATATAAGAATCCCTCCCATTACAAATACCTAGATATGGCAGATAAGATACAATAAATCTTCTTTTAAATGCACTGCTGCAACTCAGAAGAAACCCACAGGCAGCAAAAACAAAGAGAAAACAGTAATTAATCAAAACTATCTGTTGAACAAACTTGTTGAACAAGTTTACTTAATGAAATCAGAGTGGTAAGCAAGAACTAAAGCCATGATCTTAAACTTGGAATCTAGAGACTTGAATTTGGATTTTTATTAGATGTGATAAAAGGTGGAATTGAGACCACTGCATAAAGAGGGGGATGTTTACCCACTGACAAAGGCAGCAAATTAAAAAAAAAAAATTGTTATGAATTAGGCCTTCACTGGAATGGGGCCCACGGAAGACTACTGCAAGCCTGTTCTCAGTTAAGTAAAAATACACACTTTGAGCAAGGACAAGGCGCTTCAAGCCAATAAATGAATTTAAGCTGTTTCTGTGTTGGTGGTAATGAAAAGCACCTGTCAGAGAGAAGCAAATTCTGTGTGAAGTCAAACACACCTTCAACCCATGTGATCCGAGAAGATCGCTAAATATCTATTAGCTAAATAGGAGATTAAAACACAATTATCAAAACAAGAGGAAACAAACTACCACAGCAACAAAAGCTATTAAAAAAAGATTAAATCTGCAAACAGTTAAACAGATACCTAATACATAACATTACAATTAAGTATGCTCTAAAAGTTTACAGAAATAAAAGGAAATATTAAATATATATAGGCCAGAAATGAGATGAAAAAAATGACTTGGGAGACATGAAAAAAAAGAGAACTGGGGGCACCTGGGTGGCTCAGTTGGTTAAGGGACTGCCTTTGGCTCAGGTCATGATCCCGGAGTCCCTTGGTCAAGCCCTGCATCGGGCTCCCTGCTCGGCGGGAAGCTTGCTTCTCCCTCTGTCACTCCCCCTGCTTGTGTTCCCTCTCTAGCTGTGTTTCTCCCTGTCAAATAAATAAATAAATAAAATCTTAAAAAAAAAAAAAGGGAAAAGAAAAAGAATCGAATAGAATTTCTGGGGAAAAAGAAAAACAAACATATTGCCCTTGAAATTAAAAACCTAATTGGAGGAGATACAGAGAAAGAATTAGTAAACCAAATGATTGATCTGAATCAATAAAGAAAAAGAAAAAGGAGATTAAGAGATATCTTAAAATCATCTCAATTCACCTCATCTCATGAAAGAGATTAACATATATCTAATTGCAATTTCAGAAGGAAAGACTAGGGGGAAAAAATGGAGAAACAGCAATATTTCAAGGGACACTGGCTGAAAAATTTCCAGAATGACTAGAAGACCTCATGTTCAGGAGACACTAAAAGTCCCAAGGATAAATAAAAAAGAAACCTACATCCAGATACAGCACGTGAAACTGCAAAACACCAAAGGCAAAAGAGATCGTGATCTGTAAAATCAGACAGAGAGGAATCAGATTACCTACAAAGGAACAAGTAGACTTTTCAGGGGCGCCTGGGTGGCTCAGTCATTAAGCAACTGCCTTCAGCTCAGGTCATGATCCCGGAGTCCCTGGACTGAGTCCTGCATCAGGCTCTCCGCTCAGCGGGAAGCCTGCTTCTCCCTCTCTCACTCCCCATGCTTGTGTTCCCTCTCTAGCTGTGTTTCTGTCAAATAAATAAAATCTTTAAAAAAAAAATAGACTTTTCAGAGAAATAATAAAGGTCAGAATAATACTGCGCTGAGAGTAATTAAGTCACTTTAGAATTGCATTCCTGGGTAAAAACATCATTCAAAAAATAGAATAAAAAACAACAAAAACCCCACATTCTTTGACAAACAAAAACAGAATTTAACCAACAAAAGGCATGGAATATAGTCTTCTAAAGGTATAGCTCAAGATTAAAAAATAATAAGACTAAAGATTAAATAAGGAAAGTCTAAATGCAAAAAGGAGGAAAAATAAAATTTGGCAATCTTGGGTCAATCTAAATACATACTGATGATTGCAGAGAGCAGTAACAACAATAATGTCTAATTTATGAAACTTTTTATAAGTTAGAACTCAAATACTGGGGGCGCCTGGGTGGCTCAGATGGTTAAGCGACTGCCTCCGGATCAGGTCATGATCCCGGAGACCCGGGATTGAGCCCCACTTTGGGCTCCCTGCTCGGCGGGAAGCCTGCTTCTCCCTCTCTCATTCCCCCTGCTTGTGTTCCCTCTCTGGCTGTGTTTCTCTCTGTCAAATAAATAAAATATTAAAAAAAAAACTTTTTAAAGTGCTCTAAGGGGAACACCTGAGTGGCTCAGTGGGTTAAGCATCTGACCATTGGTCCCAGCTCAGGTCTTGATCTCAGGGTCTGAGTTTAAGCTCCACACTAGGCTCCATGCTGAGTGTGGAGCCTAGTTTATTTAGTTTTTAATCTAATTTACCTTTGCAATGAAAGAGAAAATAATTTTGAAAATATTATTTTGGAGAAAACAAAGGACAACTAGGGAGACAAGATACAAACAGTGTCATTGCAGAAATCCCATATGCCAGGATAAAGTAACCATTTTCTGGGGGGTTATGAGGGGGGAGGGCAAAGAACTGAAGAAAGTCTTCCATTAGCTGGGGTGAGAATACTGTCTTCTTTTTGTAATTCCTTATTTAGCTGGCTGACTCCTTGAGACCATGTTCTCTTGTCCCCATCAATAACATATAAAACCCTCCCTTTTACAACCTAGAGAGAAAGATGATTTCCCCCAGAGAAGCCAGTTGCTCTGCATTCTGCTGGGTCTGCTGGGTCTCATTTCATAGTCCTCCTGAGGCGCTACACAATTTGAGACCCAAGTACAATTCACATGGCCTCAGATGGATCAGGGACCTGGTTTCCCTGGCCCCAGGGCTCAGTGATGAGACTCTCTATCTGAGGCCCATCCACTTTAACCTTTTCTGAAGAGATTTTGGAAATTATGAGCATGGAGCCTAGCTTTTAAAAAGTGCTCTAAGGAACTTGTATTATTTAGGAAGAGTGCAGAGTTAGTGAGGAATATGAGGTCTTAGATTAGATATATGTATTAAATTATTAAGCATAACTTCTAGAATAACATAAGTATATGCAATGAAGTGATCAGGAAGGATACTGGCCCTTCGTCATAGAAAGGAGGTGTGTGGAAATGTGTGAAGGCATTCTGCTTACGCTAATAACTGGGGATGATAATGGCATCTGTAGGTAGGACTCAAGGTTTTAAAATGTCCTTCTGTGTCCATAAAGTGCCACACTGTGACAGCACTGGTCAAAATGCCAATAGTATGAAATAATATATAGTATGAAATAATATATACAATAGTATATAGTATGAATAGTATGAAATAATAGTATGAAATAATATATACACCTTACAAAAATGGAATTTAAATAATTCAGCATAGAAATTAAACAAAATTACCTATAAATGTGCTTTAAGGCATAAATTCTTGGGCTCCACAAATAACAGACTCTGAATCAATAGGTCTGAGGTGAAACCCAGGAACTTATAGTTTTAATAACTACCTATGTGATGCAACAGTCCATCAATCACATTCTGAGAAACATTAGAGCCTAATGAGGGTGACGTGGCAGATGGAAGGGGTTTTAGAGACTCCCATTAGAGGGAGAGGCTCTGGAACAAGAGCAAAGCAAGCTCCTCTGCCCATCGCTGAGGAGAAATCTAGTCATAGGGAGTAGGTGGTAGTAGAAGTTCAGATGCACATACCATTGGGAGTCCCCAGATTAGGGACTGCAGATCAAAAAACAAAAAGGTATTTATATATTAATAACAATATAACTAGAACAGTGCCTTCTCATTACAGAATTTTTCTTTGAATTACTTTTAAAAAAATTTTTTTAATTTACCTTTAATTACTTTTTATTTTAATTACTAGAAATGAAGTTATAACAGAATGGATCAGGACACCACCAATAAAACAATTCAGTCGGGGTGCCTGGGTGGCTCAGTTGGTTAAGCAACTGCCTTTGGCTCAGGTCATGATCCCGGAGAGCCGGGATCGAGTCCCACATCGGGCTCCCTGCTCCGCGGGAAGCCTGCTTCTCCCTCTCTCACTCCCCCTGCTTGTGTTCCCTCTCTGGCTGTGTTTCCCTCTGTCAAATAAATAAAATCCTTAGCAAAAAAGAAAAAGAAAAAAGGAAAAAACAAACAAAAAAAAAACAATTCAGTCACAACCTACAAATAAACCACTTATAAAACACATGGTGAGACGGTCTATGTCAGAAGTCCCAGCCATATTCTGACCTACACTCTGAGTAAATAAATGCCCTTTAGTCACCAATTCCTAATATCTGGGATGTGACTAACTCAGAGCATCAGAATAATATTTCTGAAAGATATTAAATATTTTCTGGGGGGGAGAGTTCCTTGTACTGAAAATAATACTATGTTCTGTTCCTAGAGATTAATAATGCATAATAGTACATCAAAAGAGCCTTAAGATTCTACAGTAAGGAAATTCATTTGCTTTTGACTCCAAATTTCCCACCATGATTTAATTAAAAGGAACTCCCAATTCTTCCTCATTTTCATTAGAAAATTTAAGATTTAGAAAATGATATTCACTTAAGTAAATGCTTTTTATTCCCTGCTGTATCTCTGACACCTAAGACAGTGAGTGTCTCAAACACAACAGGCACTCAAAAAACTGTTCGCTGAATAAGTAATTAAAATCAGCTGCATGCTGGTAAAAGTTTAAAAGTCAGCTTGGGGGAAAAGGGGAGAGCAAGCCTTGATTGGTGGTATTTCAGCATTGTAAACACTCCTACCATGGCTACCAACTCCAAATCTCTGTACAGAGAGTTGGAAAGGGACGCTCATAATCTCAATAGGATGAAAAGGCTCCAGGACATCAATGATTAAAATGTTAAATGTACCTTATTTTATGCAAATGCAGAGTAACACCTCACAACCCTCTACCCCTGAGGCATAAAAACTAAGTTTTTCAGGTAATAGGATGCATAAATGTTAACTGGAAAGTGTACATTTTTCCCATCAAAGAAATACTGTACATTTATTAAGTGTGCAGCACAAAATTATGCATTTTCTTTGAACTCAGTATTGTCAATTACCTATGAACTATCATAAAGTGATGTTCTTATAGAAATATGTAAAGCTAACTGTCCTTTACTAAACCTGTTCTTTAGCCCAAGGATAGGTTTCAAGGAATCCAAGAATCCCCTGACACTGAATGTTCTGGAAAAATATTCTATAGGTTCCATCAGGCATCTCAAAAGTGTCCATAACCCAAAGATTAGGAGCCACTTCTCCAAAAAAGGAACTGAGAAGAACTACAAAAACAACCATTAAACAAGTAATGAAATAGAGACTAAATGCTCCATTCAAAAGAAACAGGATAATGGAATGTATAAAAAAGCAAGATTCATCTATATGCTTCCTACAAGAGACTCATTTCAGACCTGAAGACACATACACAATGAAAATGAAGGGATGGAAAGCATTTATCATACAAACATAAGTGACAAGAAAGGGTAGCAATACTTGCATCAGACAAAACAGACTTTAAAACAAAGAGTAAAATTCTTTGTAGAGACAAAAGACACTATATAATCATAAAGGGAACAATCTAACAGGAAGATATAACAGTAAATATTCATGAACCCAACATAGGAGTATCCAAATACATAAATCAGATAACAACAAACATAAAAGAAGTAATTAATAGTAATACAATAGTGGCAGGGGACTCAAACACCCCACTTACATCAATGAATAGATCATCCAAAGAGAAAACCAACAAAGAAAGAGTGGCTTTGAATGATATATTGGGCCAGATGGAGCTAACAGATATATTCAGAATACTCCATCCTAAAACAGCAGGATACATTCTTTTCAAGTGCACATGGAACATTCTCCAGAATAAATTGCATATTATAGGCTACAAAACAAGTCTCAACAAATTAAGAAAAGACTGAAGTCATACCATGCATCGTTTCTGACAATAGTACTAAATTAGAAACCAACCACACACACACACACAAATCTGGAAAAAACAAATACATAAAGATTAAACAACATGCTACTAAACAATGAAGGAGTCAAGCAAGAAATCAAAGAGGAAATAAAAAAATACGCAGAGGAAAATAAAAATGAAACTACAATGGTCTAAAATCTTTGGAATGCAGCAAAAGCTGTCCTAAGAGGGAAGTTTATAGCAATATAGGATTACCTCAAGAAGCAAGAAAAATTTAAATAAACCACCTAACCATATACTTAAAGAAACTAGAAAAAGAACAAATAAAATCTAAAACCAAGGGAAAAAAGGAAATAACAAAGATTAGAGCAGAAATAAATGAAATAGAAACTAAAAAAACAGCAACAACAATGACAACAGAACAGACCACTGCAATCAGAATCTGGTTCCTTAAAAAAAGAACTACAAAATGGGCAAACCTTTACCCAGACTCATAAAAAAGAAGACAGAGAAAGAACTCAACAAAATCAGAAAAGAAAAAGGAAAAATGGAGTGGCTGGGTGGCTCAGCCAGTTAAGCTTCTGCCTTCGGCTCAGGTCATGATCCCAGGGTCCTGGGATGGAGCCCTGCATCGGGCTCTGCTCAGCAAGAAGCCTGCTTCTTCCTCTCCCTCTGTCTACTGCTCTGCCTACTTGTGCTCTTTCTCTCTCAAATAAATAAATAAAATCTTAAAAAAGGAAAAGGAAAAATAACCACCAAGACCATAGAGATACAAAGGCTTAAAAAAATACTATAAAAAATTATATGCCAGCAAATGAGACACCCTAGAAGAAATGGATAGATTTCTAGAAACATAACCTCCCAAAACTGAATCAGAAAAAGGAAATTTGAACAGACAGATTACCAGCAATGAAACTGAACAATAATCAAAAACTCCCAACAAACTAAAGTCCAAGATCAGATGACTTCACAGATGAATTCCACCAAACATTTAAGGAGTTAATAACTATTCTTCTCAAACTATTCCAAAAAACAGGAGAGGAAGGAAAGCTTCCAAATTAATTCTACAAAGCCAGTATTATCCTGATACCAAACCAGATAAAGACATGACAAAAAAAGAAAAAAGAAAAAAAAAAAAAAAGCAACAACACAGGCCACTATTTCTGATGAACACAGATATAAAAATCCTCAACAAAATACTAGTAAACTGAATCCAAGAATATTTTTAAAATATCATTTACCAACAACAAATGGGATTTATTCCTGGGATGCAAAGGTGGTCCAACAGTCACAAATCAACCAGCATGATACATAAAATCAACAAAAGAGAAAAATCATATGATCATTTCAATAGATGAAGAAAAAGTATTTGATAAAGTGTAACATCCAGCCATGATAAAAACCCTCAACAAAGGTTTGGAGGGAACACACCTCAACATTACAAAAGCTGTATGAAAAACCCACAGCTAATTCCAAACTCAATGGTCAAAATCTGAGAACTTACCCCTAAGATCAGGAACAAGACAAGGATGTCCACTCTCTCCACTTCTATTCGACATAGTACTGGAAGTTATAGCCACAGTATTCAGACAAGAAAAAGAAGTAAAAGGCATCCAGATTGGTAAGGAAGAAGTAAAACTTTCATCATTTGCAGATGACATGATATTATATATATAGAAAACCCTAAGGACTCCACCAAAAAACTTCTAGAACTGACAAGTGAAGTAAGGCCAAAAGATACAAAATCAATGTACAGAAATCCACTGCATTTCTATAGTAGCAGAAAGAGAAATTAAGGAAACAGTCCCATTTACAGTTGCACCAAAAATAGTAAAATACCTAGGAATAAACTTAACCAAGGAGGTAAATGATCTATACTCTGAAAACTATAAAACACTGATGAAGGAAACCGAAGATGACCACAAACAAATGGAAAGATGGTCCATGCTCATGGACTGGATGAATAAATATTAAAGTGTCCATATGACCCAAAGCAATCTACCAATTTAATGTCATCCCTATCAAAATATCAATAGCATTTTTCATAGAATGAGAACAAAAAATCCTAAAATTTGTATGGACCCACAAAAGACCCTGAATAACCAAAGCAAAAGTAATCTTGAAAAAGGAGAACAAGACTGGAGGTATCATAATCCCAGATTCCAAAATATGCTCGAAAGTAATCAGTATGACACTAGCACAAAAACACAAAGATCAATGACACAGAACAGAGAACCCAGAAGTAAATCCACAATTATACGGTCAATTAATTTTTGACAAAGGAGGCAAGAACACGCAATGGGAGAAAGACAGTCTCTTCAACAAATGGTGTTGGGAAAACTAAACAGCTCTATGCAAAGGAATAAAACTGGATGACTTTCTTACACCACACACAAAAATAAACTAAAATAGATTAAAGACCTAAATGTAAGACCTGAAACTAAAAATCCTCAAAGAGAGCATAGGCAGTAATTTTTCTAACAGCTGTAGCAATATTTTTAGAGATATGTCTCCTAAGGCAAGGGAAACAAAAGCAAAAGTAAACTATTTGGGACGGTATCCAAATTAAAAGCTTCTGCACAGAGAAGTAAACAATCAACAAAACTAAAGACAACTTACTGAAAGGGAAAAAAATATTTGCAAATGATATATCCAATAAAGGGTTCGTATCCAAAATACATAAAGAACTTACACAACACCAAAATCAGTGATGTGAAAGGAACATACATATGCTTTTTTCATGATACAGAATTCCAAACTTAAATATATTTATGACAGACTAACTTAGCTTCATCAAATCAATGAAAGTTATTTTCATAGAGCACTCCTAGCGATATGAGACACATTATACATAAAATTTTTCTACCATTACTCCTCCTTTCAGTAAAAATTCACCTGTTATTACAGAAGAATCCACAATATGAACATCAGTTTTCATATTTCTCCTCTGTTCCTAAAACCCTTCAAATGCATCTCACTTCCTTCTGTTACTGCATGGCTTTTACTTCAATTACATTACCATAATCTCAGAGAATAAACTGATGGAGGAGCCAGCTGAAGGTGGGACAACCTCTAAGACCATACTGTGCTAGAGTAGGCCTGAAAGGATGATTACTGAAACTGAACTAATTTAACAAGAATGGACAAAAATGATTAAAATACTATCTTACCTCAGATTTTCCAGTTTGTGGTGTCCAGAGCTAAAATCAACAAGAGCCTCATTATATTTGCTTAAGCAATTATTTTCAGGAATAAGCAGCTACGTTTTCTATTGCACTTTCAATCCAGAGTTGTCTAGACCAGTCTTGAAATGAAGGGCCACAACGAAGCTGGGCCATTCCTCTCCAATGAAGCTGGACCTGAGTTCAGTCCTCAAGTAAGTTATGAAACAGCTTGGCCAGATGGACAGGAAAAAGAAATGTAAAAGCAGATTATGGAGAAAAGAAGACCAGTTCACAGAATAAGATGGGGAAAATGGTCATGAGGCCAAAGAGAAGACCAAACAGACAGGCATGGCAGTGGCTGGATACACAAATCACTGGCAACAGCTGGAACTGATCGCCCCTGGTGCTACTGAATAGGATTTTCAGGTACCTGACATTTTCATAGGATAGTTTGTGGTTTCCCATGATAATCTTGCACAGGTCTTTATGGGCTGAAGTAAAGGAACTGGACAGTGAGTTCCTACTGCCCTTGGTCACTGTTATATCTTCCTCTCAAAGTGAGTCTTGCCTGGAAAGGGACCTTCCCGTGAGGCAGATGGACTATGAATCCATTAAACTGCTGAGTAATCACTCTCTAATTATTCTCCCAGAATAGGAAACTCACAATGTAGAACAAATATCTATGAATTCACAATTCTAGTCTTTTTAAAAATCTGTTGTTTTAAATTAGAAAAGCAAACATTTCACAAGGCTCCTCCTTTTACTTTTGTTTGTCGCTTTTTAATAATTTATTAAGAATAACTTAATTATTCTAGGGACAACCTAGAATAATCCCTCTAGAAATCCTTATTCCATTAAAATTTACAGGTAAGCAGGCAAGATGATACATGTATGCATGTAAACATGAATATATTCAAAGGCAACAGAGAGTGGTTATGTATATGTCCTAGGAGTTTGAGTCCTATCTCCATCATTTATTATGAATACACAAATAATATATTTGTTAGCCTGTATGACGACGAACAAGTTCTTCAACCTTCATGTGTTAGTTTCCTTATTTGTAAAACGGAAATGAGGTAAACTAAATAATGAGGTAGTTGTGAGACTTAGTACTTGTTAGGTGCTTAAAACAGAAGTCAAACACTAAGTATCCACTATCAACTATTATTCTATTATTAATCAAACCCATATATAAAATGTTTACTCTCTGTAACAATGTTCTGTTTCCTAAATATGATCAGATAGACAAATATTTTCATAACCAGAAAAAAATCTTATTTAAAAACTTAAGCAATTTCACTTCGTATCTAAGATTAAAGACCTGGTATGAGATTTTTTTACCTTTCCACTGTCTTAACTTAGTGAAGTGATTCTCAAAATTTGCATAAACCAGGAAAATACTGAGAAAATCTACATGAATCTGCTTAAAACAAATAACATTAAGTGTTTATGAGAAGATGACGTTTATACAAACCAAATTATTATATAAAGTAAAAAAATCATCTTTTAAAACTACCTGTTTTAGAAATGCAAATTTACATGAAACTATTGGATCCAATATTAGAGACTGCTAGAGTTAACAATACCAGTTAATTCCAAACTTGGTCTGATTACATTGACATGGTATATCCTACTACAACACTGAAGGACTTAGCTGAAAAGTTAGAGCAAGGGTAGAAAAGCAAGTAAGTATGTTATCTCAAATTATGCATGACACAAATATACTATCATAATAATTATCCAACACAGTATCTCAGGTATAAGAACAGACTTCTTATAAATCTGAACAAATGAAACAGCTCCAAAAGCCTGATTTTTTTTTTTTTAAGGTTTATTTGGCATTTTATTCTAAGCAGCCAGCAACAATTAAAGGGCTGAGAATGAAGAAACCTAAATAACCTGATGTGCCAGGCACCTGGGTGGCTCAGTGGGTTAAAGCCTCTGCCTTCAGCTCAGGTCACGATCTCAGGGTCTTGGGATCAAGGCCGCGTCGGGCTCTCTGCTCAGTGAGGAGCCTGCTTCTTCCTCTCTCTCTGCCTACTTATGAGCTCTCTCTCTCTGTCAAATAAATAAAGTTAAAAAAAAAAAGACTCTCTCTCCCTGTCCTTTAAAAAATAATAATAATAATAACCTGATGTGCCACAATCGTTTCCATTCTCATTGGCTAGTGTGAATGACAAAAGGTTAGGTGCTATACACCAATACTGAAGAGCAGAGGTATAGGCAATAAAGTGGCTTCTCCTGTGGGTAAGCCCCTTAGAACAGAGTAGCAAAGTTTAGAAAAGCGACAGTCACTGACAATAATCACAGAAGTAAGTTGGAGGGCGGTATGCAAAGCTTTGCTCTATAAGTACAGAGTATCACAGCCTAAAAGATCCTATGTTCACAACCTATAAGAACAAAGGGCATGCCATCCCTTTGTACAAATTGTGAATTTTGTCTAAAAAATATGCAAAGAGCATACATTTGGAAGTGAAAACATGTGATTAACCAAGGAAAAATTTCCAAAGATTAATGGAAAGGATAAACTGCTACATCAAGTACCAAAAATATGAAAAAGTAACAATAATTAGAAAAGTATGTTTTTGGCACATGAATAGAAAATATCAATTTGGAATAAAAGAATCCAAATTTAAAAAATGATAGATAAAAATTCAAATCAGCAGTAAAAAGACCCTTTTAGAAGTATCTATTCAGGTGGGGCAAAAAAACTGGACTCCTATCTCTTGCTATACACAAAAATAAACTGAGGTGTTTTAAAACTTAGATATAAAATGCACAATTATTGAAATACTAGAAAAAAGTGCATTTTGATAATCATGGATTGAGAGCCTCTCAAAACTAAAATGAACCCAGAAATTACAGAAAAAGTAGCAACATATCTGACCACATACAAATTATGCATTCTACATGGCAAAATAAGAAGAAAATGGGCAAAGGATGATACAAAATAGCAATTGGTAGAAGAAATACAAATAATATTACTAAAAAATTATCAAGCTCAGTAAAAATCAAAGAATGTTAAGTTAAAATAATAAAATACATTTTGGCATATCAGTTTGGCAAAATTCATTAATAAACAATATGCATGAAAAAAATAGGAGTAAAATGGACATCCCCATATATTCATGAGAAAGGTACTGGAAGAATAATTTTTTAAAAAATAGTTTATTTATTTGACAGAGAGAGAGAGAGAAAGAGAGAGAGCACAAACAGGGGGAGCCACATGTAGGGCTGATCCCAGGACTCTGGGATCATGACTCCTGGGATCATGACCTGAGCCAAAGGCAGACACTTAACCATCTGAGCCACCCAGGTGCCTCATCACCATTTTAAAGCACATATCCTTTGACCTAGTAGAACTAATAATTTCACTTCTAACAATTTGACAAATATTCTAAAAAAATGTACAAATATGTGTATATGAATATTTGCTCCAGCAATATTTATAAAATTAAAATCAACCTAAAAACCCATTACTAGGAAAATGATCAAATAAAATTATGGTAAATTCATATTATGAAATGCCATAGGAAGTAGAACCTTAGATTTCTGTAACAGAATACTGAATTAGAAGAACAAGGTGCATAACGATATAAAGTTTAAAATAAAAAAACACATATATGAGTATGTAGCATATACACCTATACAGAATTCTGTGCATATAGGATTAACATATGTATAGACAAGCTCTAGAAACAAAGAACCAATGGTTAGATATAGGCAACAGGAAGGGGGAGATGGAAGGAAGGGACTCTCACTTACTTTAGTGTTTGTTTTTGTTTTTAAAGTAGGCTCCATACCCAGCATGAAGCCCAATGCAGGGCTTGAACTCATGACCCTGAGATCAAGACTGAAACCGAGATCAAGAATCGGACATTAAACCAACTGAGCCACCCAAGCACCCCTCCCAGTTTTTATTTTTTAAAAAGGTAGGCATTGTTAGAAACAAAAAAGTAAAACTGTTAAAAAGTTGTAACTTTTTAAAGCACCACAATAATCCATACATAATATTAAAAAACTATACACAAGAAACGGAGGATGGGATTCATCCATGATTTAGGCTAAAAAATTCAAAGTGGTGACAGATTCTCACCTCTGAAGGTTTCAAGCACTGTCACCATCTCAGGCACAAAGCCAAAAAAAAAAAAAACCACAGTTTTCAATTTTATGGTTTCCCATGAAAACAAGAGAACGTCCCTAAGACTTCTCGTTGAAAAGCATAGATTTTATATGAGGAATGCAACTTTGCTCTACCATACGCATTTCCGAGGTAGCAATCCTAGCATTTCAAAATAAGAATATTTAGAGATTAAATCCTGGACACCTGGATGACTCAGTCGGTTAAGCGTCTGCCTTCAGCTCAGGTCTTGATCCCGTGGTCCTGGGATCCAGCCCCATGTTAGGCTCCCTACTCAATGGAGAGCCTGCTTCTCCTGCTCTCCTTTCCCCTCCCTCACCTCGTGCTTGCTTTCTTGCTTACTCAATCTCTCTCAAATGAATCAAATTTTTTATAAATTTTATAAAGTTTTTTTTAAAAGATTTTATTTATTTGAGAAAGATCAAGCAAGCGAGCGAGCGAGAGAGCACACAGGCCGTGGGGAGGGGCAGAGGCAAAGGGAGAAGCCAGCTTCCCCTTGAGCTGAGGTCCCAACATGGGGCTCGATCCCAGGACCCTGGGATCATGACCCGACCTGAAGGCAGATGTTAAATGACTAAGCCACCCAGGCGCCCCTCAAATAAACAAATAAAACCTTTAAAAATAAATAAATAAGCATTAAATACTATAGGGCAAATAACAATTTGAGACTGACAGGATTATATTACTTTGTCAGAGCTCTCATTTCAGATCATGATCTATCTCCTCAACAGTTTTGCAACACCAATACCAGGCTCTTTCAGCCATCGTTGCCAACTTCCACTCTAGCAGCAATTCCTAGTGTGAAGCAGATGAAAACCAGTAATGTCTTTATGTATGTTAATGTCATAAGGGTCCAAAAAGTGTAATCAATCTTTGATGATTACGAATAGCCTATAACCTTCAAAAAAGTTTATTTACTAATTACCTAGAACAGGCTACATTATCTTCAATAAAATATTAACTCATACTCAATAGTATATTTTTAGGACTCTGACGCAGCAAAATATTAATTTTATGTAATTTTACAGTTTTCCTACCTGGACGTTTTTTGTTCCTGATTCAACATATGAACCAATGTACTTGCTCAGAAAATGATAATGTTGATGATACCACACAAGGAATAAACACAAAAGAACTGCCTCTTACCAAGCACTTACTATGTGCCAGGCATTGTGCCAGAAGCTTTACGTGAAGGCTTACTTACACCACAATGACTTTATATGGTAGGCCATTATTATTTACATCTATTTTATAGAATACCTAACTAGCACTCCGAGAAATTAATAAATTTGAACCCAGACTGTCTTGATTCCAGAAAGCTATGCTCTTAATCACCAAGTTACCCATAATCAGGAATGTTATTCAACCACAATTCTTTGAAAATGAATATTCATTATGCAGACAAAATATATATTTCAATTGCCATGTACAAAATTAAAGATTTAATTGTGAATTTCACTTGTGCCTAGATTTCATTTTTGAGGAAAACATTAGAGAATGCTTACAAAGTCACCAATTGCTTCATTTAACAAATACTGAGTGCCAGGAGCTGTGCAAGATGTTCTTTATGAGCTCTTGAGGGAAGATAGTCTAATGTAGAAGAAAAACAAATACAGAGTTGGAAGTTTAATTCTGTGCTATATAAAAAACTAGGAGAAGATCTTTAGGTAAAAGGAAGTCAGGGAAGGATTCTCTGGTGACCCAACTGTGATCTGATATTACACGTAGGATATATGCTTTTTGGCCAAGACTTTGTGCCTCTGAAGTGCAAATACATACAAATACAAAAGATTTTTATCCTAACTCTTAATAATCTGAAGCAAGAATAAAACAAAGGAATGATTCCACTGTGATAGCAATTAGAAACTATCAATTGAGTTAGCAGTAAGAGCAAATGCTAGTTTAGACACTCATGAAATTAAACAACCTTCTACCATTCTAATATCCAGTTTAAAAAAAAGGATCAATGCAGTTGTTTCCATTCAAGAAATAACACCAACTCATAATAAGTACTAATATAATGTGTAATAAACTCATCTCATCCACAAGGGTCTCGATGTATGAAACGTTCCACAGAGATTAAGAGTAGAAACTTGATAACCTGCTGTTGACAAATCTAAAATAAGTACATAAAAGCGATTTAACCAAACAACACACACAGAGAGATACTTTTAACTCATAGTGGGGTTTTTTTTGTTTTTTTTTTTAAAGATTTTATTTATTTGACAGAGAGAAACACAGCCAGAGAGGGAACACAAGCAGGGGGAGTAAGAGGGGGAGAAGCAGGCCTCCCGCCAAGCAGGGGGACCTGATGTGGGACTCGATCCCGGGTCTCTGGGATCATGACCTGAGCCGAAGGCAGGCGCCTAACCAACTGAGCCACCCAGGCATCCCTCATAGTGGTTTTAAAAAAGTAAGTAGCTTTTTCCATACCTGAAAATACTGGCTTGTGTACACTTTGCCAATCAATACATACAGTCAGCCATCAGACTTTCATAACTATGTTATATCTAAAAAAAGGAAAATGTAATGACTGAAACTATGCTCTTATACAAAAGAGAAATTATATAATTCAAATTGGCTAGCCTAAGCAATCAGCTTCTTTTCTCACCATTAAGTGCCATCAGATTTTACTGTGACTTAAGACTCTTTTTACTAAAATCTACTGTGGCATTCTATACTTACTCCAATGTTCAATTTTCTTATTTTTCTCACACCCATCAAAGAATCAGAAATCCAAGCACACTATTATAAAGTAAAACACTTGATCAAATAATTCCTTCCCCATTTATCTTTAAAAAAGGAAGAAAAAAAAGGACTAAGAGCTCTAAAGATTACTCTTCAAAATATTTCCTTACACGCTTTATTTAAAACCTGAAAAGTTTAGTATCCAGAAGACTAGAGCCTTTTAAAAAATTCAAGATGACAGATATTGTGTTTACTGTGTAGAATATATGTATTCTTAAATATTAAAATGTCAGAAGAGCAAGGAAGGAAAATACAAGTATTTTTATACTGACAGCCCTCCTGGGTGAAATAAAAGACAATTCAGTTTATGTTTCTGAACTCTGGGAATATTTCTTCACTCAAGACAACGTGCTTTAGCTTCAAGCCCCATTTTTTAAAAGATCAGAGTAAAGCACTTTTCATAAAACAATTTGAGCAAAAATACTATCCCCAAACAGTGCCCTCTCTACACTTCTTATATGAAACCATTCTTTCTTTTCAAGGGAAGTAAATCTTTACTTCTAAAACACGAAAAGACCAGAAAACTCTTCAAGTAGGGCTTAAACTAATGCAAAGTCTTGGTCAGCCACAGTATAAACCTACCAAGAATAGATTTCTTATGCTTAATATTGATTACACCCAATGAAGTTTTTTTTTTTTTTTTTAGATTTCATTTATTTATTTGACACAGAGAAAGCACAGTAGGCAGAGTGGCAGGCAGAGGGAGAGGGAGAAGCAGGCTTCCTGCTGCGCATGGAGCCCCATGCAGAACTCGATCCCAGAACCCTGGGATCATGACCTGAGCTGAAGGCAGCCACTTAATCAACTGAGCCACCCAGGCGTCCCCCAATGAAGCTTCTATGAAATACACTTTTTAAACTTTTTTCGATGAGATATATTATGAAAATATTATATTATAAAAATATTACTAAGTTATTCAAAAACACATGTACCAACTCAGTTATTTGACTTAACTAAATTACATCACATACCAGTAAATGTTTGGACTTCATATCACCCTTAACACATTCACCAAATAAAAGCCTTCAAATTTCAAATCAAAGAAATTATTCTTTTCAACTTGCTAGGGCACATTAACTATATCAGGAAAAACATATAGTATAATAAATAAGGTCTCTCCACCAAGACTTTAGCATTTCCACCCTCTGCAAAGAAAGCATGCTATGTAACACCTACCAACTCTTTCAAATATGCTTTAAAACAATATTTAAAATTCTGAACACAAATCTAAGAGAATTCAGTAAGACGGTAGGCCACAAAATGAATGTATGGAAATCAACAGCCAGTATGTATATATGTAAGCAGCAACAGAAGATTTAACGGAAGAAAAGGCCTCGTTTCCAATAGCACCAAAACAATAAAATATTTGTATACTTTCACTTAAATGCAAGCTTATGAAGAAAACCTTAAAAACCTTTAAAAATGCAAGTTGTGGCTCAGTCAGTTAAACATCTGCCTCCAGCTCAGGTCAGGTTCCCAGGGTCCTGGTATGGAGCCCCACATCAGGCTCCCTGCTCAACAGGGAGCCTGCTTCTCCCTCTCCCTTTGCCCCTCTTCCTGCTTGTGCTCTCTAACACTCACTCAAATAAATAAATAAAATCTTAAAAAAAAATAAAATAAAAAGAATCATTCTTTAAAAAAATGAAAGTAGAACTGAATGAAGAAAAAACTGTAATTGTATTCTTGGAGATGCAATAAACATCACAAATGTGTCAACACTTAAAGTAATTTATAATTTACACAAATTCACTAAAAATTCCAATTTGTTTTTCGTCCAGGAACGAGGCTGATTTTAAAGATCCTACTGAAAAATAAACAGCAACAATTACCATAAAAACTCTGAAAAAGAACAATGAGAAAACAGCTCTAACAGACATTAAAGTTACTTACAAAGCTTCAAAAGGTAAAATAAAGTGGCAAATAGAGAAACCATGGGACAAAATAGAAAGTCCAGAAATAGACCCATATAAAGAATTTCCAGAAACAGAGATGACAATCTGATAGAAAAGTATATAGACTACATGAAAAAAGAAATACAAATAGCCCTTAAATATACAAATAAGATGCTTAACCTAACTTAGGAAAACACAAATGCAAACACTGAGACAGTGTTTCTTATCTGATGGACAAAATCTGATGGATATCAACTACTCTCTCAAGCTTTAGGGAATTGGATACCCCAAGGACCTTAATACAGTAATGGTGGGAAAATGTACAACCTTTTTATAAAGGGAATATAAAACTACCTTTCAAAATTATAGACACATTTACTCTTTCACTTAGCCAACACATTTTCTAGGAATCTAATAAATAAGACACCACAAACAAAAAACTAACACATAAACAAGGTTATTGACTATGAAACTGTAATAGCACAAGATTGAACACATTCAAATAACTGGCAACAGGGACTGGATTCAATAAACTATGGCATCTACACACAACTGAATATTATCAGTTTAAAAAAAAGGGGGGAGGGCGCGTGGGTGGCTCAGGTCATGATCCCGGAGACCCAAGATTGAGTCCCACATCGGGCTCCTTGCTCGGCAGGAAGTCTGCTTCTCCCTCTCTCACTCCCCCTGCTTGTGTTCCCTCTCTGGCTGTGTTTCTCTCTGTCAAATAAATAAAAAAATCCTTAAAAAAAAAAAGGAGGATCTTTATGTATGGATATGGAGAGAGCGCTCCAAGGTATAAATTTGAAAAAGAAAACAAGGTGAAGAACAGCAATATGTTATCTTTTAACTAAAAGGAGGAGAAAATAAATATATATACTTGAATTAGCTATTTGCAAAAAGTCTGGAAGAATAAACAGAAATTAGTAAAGATAAGGACATGTAATGGGCTAGAGAGGAGGAATAGAGGAGGATAGGCCAAGACTCCTCAGGGTACACTTTTTAAAAATAGCACTGGATTTTTCAAACCATGTAACTACATACATTCCCTATTCAAAAAAAAATAAGTTAAAGACAATTAAATTTGAAATATAAAGATGAAAAGAAGGTGACCTGGCTGATATTTGATCAAAAAAATTTACTGGACCATGGTTTAAGTCTTTCCCCTGAGGGGTGCCTGGGTGGCTCAGTCATTAAGCGACTGCCTTCGGCTCAGGTCATGATCCTGGAATCCTGGGATCGAGCCCCGCATCAGGCTCCCTGCCTGGCTGGGCGACCTGCTTCTCCCTCTCTCACTCCGCCTGCTTGTGTTCCCTCTCTAGCTGTGTTTTTCTCTGTCAAATAAATAAATAAAATCTTTAAAAAAATAAAGTTTCCCTATTAAAGGGATAAGGGATAAAGGGATAAAAGAATAACTGAAATTACAACAATAGTAATCACTATGTGAAACATCAACATCACAAATATCATCACACTTGTCTGTGTGTTCACAACAATTTCAAATCAATCTATTAAAACTAGAGAACAGCCTTACCTTTGAAAACTCAGGTCATACTGTGTAGCAAGAAAGCATACTGTTCACCTTGTTCAAGTTTATAGTTGCACTCTATAGGTCAACAGAAGTCAGCAGGAGGAGTAAACACTTGGGACAGGCAGTAAATACTTGGGACAATGTCAAGGTTTTCCTAACAGCCAGCTCAGTGCAGGTCAGGCTGGGATTATGCTAAACCTGGTCAACAGCAGCCTTAGATCCTGCCAAGGAATGAAAGCATAAATGCAGAGGCCACTTGCAGTACCTGCCACATTCTCTGCTAATACAATAAAAAAGGATATGGGAATCATCTTGATTCCATTTTGGGGAGGATGAAAGTTTTGCTTAGGACCAAAAGGAGGAAATAAAAGTTTACATTTTGCACCTCACTAACAGAAGTGAAAGTGGATCATTTACAAACTGTTTTAGGGACTTCCTTAAGTTAAATGAAAGCTAAGACAAAAGGGCTATATTCTAGTAAAGGCTGCCCCAGCTCCCTTTGAGCGAGCAAGTCAGATAAGCCTGGCAGTGACTTCTGGAGAATCAGAATCTAAGTCATAGCCACATCACTCAGAGAAATCTGAGTACTTACATAGAAACTGTGCCAAGAAGTTAAGGGCTCCTGTTACAAGCATACGTTTTGGTGTTTATTACAAGAGACTACTCTCTAAGTAAGCTCTTTGTTCTCATATCTAAGATCTAGCTGGGTAAATAATATTTATATGGGGGAGGGTTTAATCTAATTTTTAAAAAGGGTATTTTATATTTCTGGGGACACTTAGAGGCATGCTCATAAAAAGAAAAACAAGCAGGCGAATTTAAAAACAAGAACCCCATCCCAAGGACCACTGGGTGGCTCAGTCAGTTAAGTGTCCACCTTTGGCTCGGGTCAGGATCCCAGGGTCCTGGGATGGAGCCCTACATCGGGCTCCTTGCTAGGCAGAAAGCCTGCTTCTCCCTCCCCTTCTGCTACTCCTCCTGTCTGTGCCCTCTCCCTCTCTCTCTTAATAAATAAATCAAATCTTAAAAAAAAAAAATGTGACAAAATAAGCAGAACTTTTACTCAGACTTCTCTAATAAGCCAAAGACGCACAACTAGACAGTCCCACTTGCCCCTCAATATACAATATACCTCAACTTAAAACTTTACCCTTTCCTTACCATTCCCCACCTCTCCATTCACAGAATTGTAAATGTCCTTTTTTTAAAAAAAAAAAAAAAAGATTTTATTTATTTGACAGAGAGAAACACAGCCAGAGAGGGAACACAAGCAGGGGGAGTGAGAGAGGGAGAAGCAGGCTTCCCGCCGAACAGGCAGCCCGATGTGGGACTCGATCCCGGGTCTCCGGGATCATGACCTGAGCTGAAGGCAGTCGCTTAACCAACTGAGCCACCCAGGCGCCACCTATAAATTTCCTTTTATTTCTGTTTCCACTCCTCATGTCCCGGAGTTCTGGTCACTATCATCTCTTCTCTGCAACACTAACAACAGCCTCCAGCCTAGACCCTGTCTTGACTACAATCCCTGCAGCTAAGACTTCACTTCTATTAGCATAAATTGTTCATAATATTCCCTTATAAGGTATAAAATATTTGCTATATTGGTAGATATGCCCTCCCTTATTCCTAATAATAATTAATAAAAACTATTTACTTTCTTGTTTATGTCTTATGTGATCTTATTAGAAACTTATTTTTCTTATACATCTTTTCAAATATACAGCTTTAGGTTTTATTAATCAATTTTTTAAAAATGTTTCCTTCTGGGGGCGCCTGGGTGGCTCAGTTGGTTAAGCAACTGCCTTCGGCTTGGGTCATGATCCCAGAGACCCAGGATCGAGCCCGGCATCGGGCTCCCTGCTCGGTGGGAAGCCTGCTTCTCCCTCTCTCACTCCCCCTGCTTGTGTTTCCTCTCTCACTGTGTTTCTCTCTGTCAAATAAATAAATAAAATCTAAAAAAAAAAAAAAGTTTCCTTCTGTAAAAAATAAAAATAAAAAATAAATAAATAAAAAGTGCTTTCTTATTTAATTCCTGCGCCTCCTTTTTATTTATTTTTTCCAGTGCCTGTGAGTTTACTCTGCCCTTTTCTGATTCTTTGAGGTGAATGCTTAATCTTTTTTATTTTTTGTTCTTTCTTATTTTTTAAGAAGCACAACTGTGTAAATCAGACTGTATTAATACAGTCTTAGGTAATTTTCAGGGTTTGTAAACTATCCATCAATAAAATTGGAAAAACTATTTTGAAAGTATAATTCAGAAAGAAATCTAAGAGATAACCTTAGTGATCCTGAGTCTGGCAAATTATTTCTTAAATACAACAAATATAGCATGAACAAGAGTCATGAATGAATAAACAAACTGTGTTACACCCCTGCAAAGGAACAATACTCAGTAGTAAAAAATAAACTACAGATACATGCACCAAGGACGAATCTCACAATTAAGTAAAAGAAATCAAACAGAAAAGTACATACCATATGATTCCATGCATATAAAATTCTAGAAAATGCACACTAATTTAAACTAACAAAAAGCAAATGAGTGATTCCCTGGAGACCAGTTAGGGACAAAAAAGACTATTTGGGGACATGACGAAACGTCTGAGGATTATGCATATATTTATTATGCATAACTACTCACAGGTATATACATATGTAGAAATTTAAATTACACACTTTAAACACGTGCAGTTTACTGTATGTCCATTATATTTCCATAGAGAATTTTTTAAAAAGAAGAAAGAAAACTTTAAGGTCACTTCCCCTCCCCAACATTGTAAATTTTCTTGGCATTCTCAGGCAGAACCTGTATTCATACCACATCACAGAACTTAAAATACACTTCTAAAATAAAATCATGGCTGTTATGCTTATTATTTGTACGTCTGTCTTCCCTGTTAAGACTGCAAGCACCCAGAATGTCTTATTCATATTTTTATACCCAAAACATAGTGGAGTAGTGATTATGCATAGTAAGTGTTCCATACATGTACAATTAATTGAATTGAAGCTTAATTTTTAAAAACCAAGTGCAGAGTCTTGAGTAAATGAAATCTGGCTTGAGAATAGGTACTGGATGGAAATATGAAAGGCAGTCAAAGATGGGCAATACCCTAAGACTCAGTAAAGATTCACTTGAAACTGGATTCAATGTTTCAGTATAAACACTTAGCCAGTCCGTCAATTTATCCAGAAAAGTTTAGTGGGAAGGACAGAAATCAGAAGAAAAAGCAGAAACTGAGATAAACTCAGAGGTAAAAACTAAAGAAGAGGGGTGCCTGAGTGGCTCACTCATTAAGCATCTGCCTTCATCTTAGTCCTGGGATCGAGCCCCGCATTGGGGGTCCCTGCTTGGTGGGACTGAGGTCATGACCACTGGGTTGCTGGATCGAGCCTGCTTCCCCCTCTTTTGCTCTCCCTGCTCATGTTCCCTCTCTAGCTATGTTTTTCTCTGTCAAATAAATAAAAATCTTTAAAAAAAAATCAAAAAAAGTAAAAAAGACAACAATTTAACACTATGGACAAATTATCCAGGTTGTACATACAATGGCTGGTTATGTTAGCGTCTACATAAATGCCTAGTTACCAAGGACTATAATAAATGTAAAGACAAACCTCTACTTAACAGGCACTAGGATAACGACAGTGTGGTGAAGGCAAGGAATAGCTTTAAGAGGGTCGATAGTGCATAAGCACACAGTTTGCAAGTGCTAATTCCAA
Organism: Spilogale gracilis; assembly: GCA_004023965.1. Classification (NCBI taxonomy): domain Eukaryota; kingdom Metazoa; phylum Chordata; class Mammalia; order Carnivora; family Mephitidae; genus Spilogale; species Spilogale gracilis. The sequence goes on along the minus strand of PITA01009131.1, from coordinate 19,249 downwards.
CAATGCACTGAAAATAGCAGAGGCATTTCTACTGATAAAGGTACTTTAAAAACCTCTCCATGCACCTGAGACACAAAATGCTATATAGGTTTATGTCCAACATTCTTTAGGTTTTTCTGATTATATCAGAGAGAGAACTTTGACTAATCTCTTTGGTTTCAGTTACACCTAGGTCTGGGTGGGAGGAGAGTAATTTAGAATAGTGGAAGAAGGCATACTAATCTGTCTTTTCATAAGAAGGCTGATTTCAGGCGCCTGGGTGGCTCAGTGGGTTAAAGCCCCTGCCAGGTCATGATCTCAGGGTCCTGGGATCAAGGCCCATGTTGGGCTCTGCTCAACAGGGAGCCTGCTTCCTCCTCTCTCTCTGCCTACTTGTGATCTCACTCTCTCTCTGTCAAATAAATAAATAAAATCTTAAAAAAAAAAAAAAAAAGAAGGCTGATTTCTAGTTCAGGAAAAGGCCAATTGCGTTATTTAAGTAAAAGAGGTAGAAGAATCCTAGATCTATGAGCATGATACACCACCAACAGCCAGAATCAGGAATTCTGAGTTCCCTCTACTCATGCAACAATCTGTACCCAATTTTAATAATTTAGAGTAATATAATCACAACAAAGCAACTGGTAATACTGGAGGGAAAAAAAACCTTAGAATTTAGAAAGCTGTGTATCTACATAAATTTTGGTTTTGTGCCCATACTTTTAATAACAAATTCTACTGAAGCCATTATGTTCATTAAACTGTTGACAGCCAAGAATCTTATTACATGATTTTAGAACACAGAGTATATGAAGAAAAACAATTTGTCTTCAAGAGACAAACATTAATTTACTTATAATGAAAATTATATATATTTTTCTTTTTCTTAAGCAGGCTCCATGCCTTGCATGGAGCCCAATGCAGGGCTTGAACTCACCACCCTGAGATCAAGACCTGAGCCAAGAAGTACCTGGATCATTTTGTCAGTTAAGCAACTGCCTTAGGGTGAGGTCATGACCCTGGGTTGCTGGATCAAGCCCTGCATCAGGATCCCCCGCTCAGCAAGGAGTCAGTTTTTCCCTTTCCCTCTGCCCCTCCCCCTGGCTATGCTCTTTCTCTCTTTCAAATAAATAAAGTCTTTAAAAATTTTTTTAAAAATCCTTAGCCAAGATCAAGAGTAAGACACTTAACTGACTAAGCCACTCAGGCGTCCCTAAAAAATATGGTATTTAAAGGATCATCTTTTAAAAGGTCTTTGGTTGGGGGTGTGTGGGTGGCTCAGTAGGTTAAGCATCTGTCTTCAGCTCAGGTCTTGATTCCAGGATTCTGGGATCCAGCCCTGCACGGAATAGTATTGAGGTCCCGAGTCTGTTCCCTCCTTCTCCTGCCCATCCCTCTGCTCATGCTCTCTCCCTCCCTCTCTCAAATGAATAAAGTGTTTTTTAAAAATAAAAAATAAAAAAATAGGGGTGCCTGGGTGGCTCAGTTGTTAAGCATCTGCCTTTGACTCAGGTCACGATCCCGGAGTCCCTGCTTGGCAGGAAGCCTGCTTCTCCCTCTCCCACTTCCCCTCCTTGTGTTCCCTCTCTGGCAGTGTTCCTCTCTGTCAAATAAATAAATAAAATCTTTTTTAAAAATTAAAAAATAAATAAATAAAAAGGTCTCTGGTTTAAGATTACAACTTAGTACTTTTAATAGGCAATTAAAAAAAAACATCTTTTTCAAACTTGAAAAGCCTTTTAACTTGTCAAAAGTGAAACTTTCTTACCTAGCAATTAAACCAAAATATAGAAAACAGCCATTTCAAATACATAAAGGCTGGGGCACCTGGGTGACTCAGTCACTGGAGCATCCGACTCTTGATTTCCACTCAGATCATGATTTAAGGGTCATAGAAGATCAAGCCTCCTGCCAGGATCTGTGCTCAGTGGGGAGTCTGCTTCTTTACCTCTCCCTCCCTCTCTCTCTCCGTCTCCCCACCCTGCATTTGCACACACAAGCTCAGTCTCTCTCTCCCCCTCTCTAAAATCTAAAAAAAGAAAAAAAGAAAAAAAAGAAAAATACATAAGGGCTATGTGGTATGACAGTACAGAAACATATATCATAGTTACTGATATTAATGTTCTAGCATTGTTCTTTTACATTATTTTTTCATTCAAATGAAATATATCCGGGACGCCTGGGTGGCTCAGTTGGTTAAGCCACTGCCTTCGGCTCAGGTCATGATCCTGGAGACCCGGGATCGAGTCCCACATCGGGCTGCCTGCTCGGCGGGAAGCCTGCTTCTCCCTCTCTCACTCCCCCTGCTTGTGTTCCCTCTCTGGCTGTGTTTCTCTCTGTCAAATAAATAAAATCTTTAAAAAAAAA
>PITA01009131.1:0-16803 GCA_004023965.1 Spilogale gracilis | reverse complement strand
AAACCCAGTGTCATCTTAAATACAAGTCAATAATTAAATAGTAATTTTTAGAAGTAAGGTACACTATAATTTTATGCCTTAGACTAAGCCTTAGACTAAGAGTGAATTTCCTGAGAGTACTAGAAAATGGACATCAACATCCAAGAAGCAAGTCTTCATGGCCTCTATTTTTAGTTAAAGCTGTTATTTGAGATCTAACTTAAAAGCAGAGTACAGAGAGATAGCCAATAAAACTGACTCCCTTACTGCTGGCATAAATACATATGTTCTGCCTGCATTTTTCCTATTTAAAAATGATGCCACACAGTTACAGTGCACAATCCAGACTGAATATACCAAACTACATCCCCTCTCTTAACAGTGACTCTATTTCACTACTTAAAAGAGAATGGCGCATGATTTCAGTGTCTTTTTCAGTTATTAAATACTTACTGGTAGCCAGTTATATGCCAGGTCTGGTACTGGGTGTCAGAACACAAAGCTATTATTAGCTTACACTTTGTGTCTTTGTTATATGGTAAAACTACAATGTTAGAATTCTGAAAGTCCACTCCCCTGGAAGACCAGGTGAAACTGGTGAGAAAATGATAGAACTAGGGAACTTTGACCTAGCAAGGGCTTCATCGTTCATCCAGTTTGGGGTATACCAAGTATCTCTGTTCCACATATGAGCACAGAAGTCTTCCAGAGCTGAAAGAGTAATTCTATGGGTAAGAAGTGGGATTATTAGCACTGAAAAAATGTGAGGTCTGCAGAAAAGGAAATGGAATGCCTTCGGAGTCCAAGGATATCTGCCACCACATTTACACAGTGGCTAAAAGGGGTAGGTTTAAATGCCTGACAAGTAATGCCTTATGGCATTCTAGAGAGTTCTCAATGTACTTTCACACTATTTCACTTTAATTTTAATTTTCCTGAAATTATAACTTTACATGGAAAGGAACTAGTGAGGGTAAATGCGGCTTTTAGCAGTCGGCTAGCTCTGCATTTCCCAAACTGCATTCCGTGGAACTGGGATATTATAGTCATTAGGTAGGTAGGTAGGTAGGTAGATAAATAAACAAACAAACAAATAAATAAATAAATAGGTAAGTTAGGTTCATGCTCAACTAATTTAGGAAAATAAAGCTAAAAAGTACATCTACTACAGGACTTTTGCGAGTCTTCACTATGCTAATATATAATGCAAATCTCTAAGTGGAGGAAGGGAATAGTATCAATTTCCAAACTCATGTGACCACAGAACCCTTTAACCTTTTAATTAAGTATCATTTTAAGTATCCAGAAAACAAAGTATTCCAGAAAACAAACTCTTGGAAACTGCACTAATGTACCAAACAAAAGAAGAAAAATCAAGTCAGAGAAGATTATACTTTCAGGGGCAAAATATACTGCTAGCCAGAAGGTCAGAGACCTCGAAAAAAGACCACAAAATAGCTCTTGAGAAGGCCAAAATGTCCACCATCCCTGGATGCAAAGTTAATGCCACCTTTCCTTGGATATATACACTGAACAACTAAACGCAACAATTAATGGCTTCCTCCAAAATATTTACTGAGTGACTACACTGTTCCAGGCACTATGCTAGAAGATAGAGATGTAACAATTAATAGTATGGAGAAGGTCTATGATCCTATAAAGCTTACATTCCAGTTGGGGGACACAAAAATAAGAAAACATCAGACTGATGAGTGCTATGCAGGAGGGAAAAGAAAAATGTGGATGATGTGGTAGAGAAAATATGAATGAGTTGGGTTGGTATTACAAAAATATCATAAAATAAATGAATGAATATAGGCTCGAACTTGGGTAACAATGAAGAATAGGAATACTTAGAGGCACCTGGCCGGCTCAGTCGGTACAGCATGCGACTTGATGTCCGGGTTGTGAGTTCAAGCCCCACGTTGGGCGCAGAGCTTACATAAAGGGGAAAAAAAAAAAAGGGGAACAAATAACTATTACAGTAACAGTTAACACTTACGAAGTACCCAGTATGTGCAGGGTACTATAGTAAGATTTAAGTGCTTTATTATTTAAACCTCACAATAACCTTTTGAGGTAAGTAGTATTAATCATTCCTCCATTACAAATGAAACTGAGGTAGAGAGAAGTTAAATTTGGTGCTCAAGGTCACAAAGCTAAAAACCAGTAGAGCTTCAACTCAAATGCAGCAATCTAGGTCAAGAGGATACATTCCTATCCAGCTGTCTGACCAAGAAGAATCTACCTGCCAGACACCAAACTGCCACTGCAGTAACAGTAAAGATTTTTTCCACCTTCTCGAACTCTACGACATAACCAATTTCTGTCTACCTGCCTGAAGTCACCAGCAGAAAGACCCAACAATTGATTATATGTGTTTTCTTCCCCTTAGGAAAAGCAGAAACTGCATCCTGACATACAGATTTACCTAGGCTAGAAAGAAATTCATCAAAGAGCACACTGCGGCAGGAAAAGACCCAGGCTAAATTCCTTGGACAAGAAGAAGAAAACTCTAGCCCTGAGTGGTTAAGTAACTAAACCACAGTCATTTACCTAAGTAACAAGAGAGCCAGGAGCAGAACAAACCTTAATGTGTCTCCATCATTACCCTCATGCCTCAATGATGGGACCAGATCAGCGCAGGGGATGGGGCTGATTCAGTGGTGAGACTGTATTATATCAGTATTGGTAAGAACAGCAATGCAAAACAATGTATCTGATACCAAATATTATGTAAGTGGTAATTCATTAGTGGTAGTTTATTTATCCAAAATTAAGACCCAAATTCATAAAGAATCATGACTACTGTCGCAAACAATTTTTGGAAGAACTAAGTTCAAGAGGATATGTGCAATCCCACAAGCCAAGTGGAATGGCCTCTAACTTGGGTATGGTTCACAACCAGATTTTCTTTTCTGTCAAATGACAGCCTGTACTTGGTAAAGTCCAAACTCCTCCAGGAAGTGAGATGTATTATGGTTCTCAAACAGTTCCAAATGTATGGCCATCATTTAAGAATCATATGGTCCAACTGAAGATGCAGCAAAAGTAATGATTCAAATCAATTTTCTACACTAACTGACCTGACTTTGCTTAGGCAACAGGAGAAATTTAACATGCTCCACACTAAAGAAATGGGACTTACTGGCACACACGAAAAAGATCTTTCCCTTTGCACTTATTGGTAGACAAGCAATAAATACAATCTAGTTTCAACTCAATTATGACTTAGTTGAAACAGGTTTGAGACTAAATGCCCTTAAAGCCAAGTGGGAGAAAAAGAGACAGTAAAGAAGGGAAACGGAATTATGGTGAAAACAAGGCAATTGTGTGCATTATTTCAGTGAGAATTAAACCATGTTCTGACAGTTTCCAAGGGTTTTAGTGTCTCTCTAATCTTTACAAGTTAATGTTAGGCAGAAACAGTCACCTTTGGTTTCCAGTAACAGCACTTAAGATAAAAACAGAATTATAAATCAACATTTGGAAGAGTAAATTCCATCTATCACTACCTTGTCTCTGATTTTAAGACCCACATGTAAATCAGACAGCTTACTGAATTGTACATTTTAAATGGGTGAATTGTATGGTATGTGAATTTTCTCTCAAAAAACCTGTTAAAATTTAAGTCAGATGCTGGGGAGATGGGAACAGCAGTGTTTGAAAACAATGCTCCAGAATAACCTTTTCTATATAAACTGACCAATGAAACTAAGTGTTAAGCAGGCTCTGGTGGAACAGAATAGATAAGATGTTTCTGGCATGTTAATACAGAAATCCCTTCAACTGATTTGGTTCTTGATCAACAGCCAGCTAAACGCCTTTGCTAACTGCAATCCTGACCCACTCCTCTCCCCTCTGTGCAAGAGACATATGTGAAGGGGGTGAGAACCACATGCTTCTACCAGAAGGAAAAAATAATCCTTTGGCAATTGCGGTGAGATGGGCTGGGGGGAGGGGGGGGGCTGTTAATCCCAGAACATTTTCAAAAGCATCAACTACTTTCCTCACAAGCACAATCTCCTCAAAAACCAGAAGAAAACAACAAAGTACCTTCTCTCTTAAGTTTAAGATCTGTTTCTCTACAGTGGCCTTTTTCAGGAAATTTATTCTTTTCTAACAACTGTCCCTTCTCTCATTCATGGGGAAACTCTGGGAATTTCTCTGATTATCACTGAATCACTTCCGACCCTCCTTCCTTGGCAAAAAAATACTTTTTGAAAAATCAGAAAGCAGCATGACAGATGTAGAGCTCCACGTTCACACAGCTACTTTTGGCGGTGCAGCCGGTGGACTCCACAGGCCGACTGCCTGGTTCAGCTACTGCTCGGCCGTTTACAAGCTGGAGACCCTTGGACTACAGCTCTTTGTGCCCCTCTCTTCTCACTTGTAAAAAAGGGACAATTACAGTTCCTACATTATACCACAGATTTACTACCAATTTTGATCTTACCAACACTTTACATATGGTATATAATCATTATTATTATTATTATTTCAAAGAGTGAACTAGCAACTTAAGAAGTATGAGAACCGTTTGGTTTGAAAACTTAAAGAGTTGTGACAATTCCTTAAAAGCTCTACAGATATACTGAGACTGAACAAATATGTAAATAGATGGCAAATGCTGGGAGCGAGGTTTCTCACTAATGGAGATGGAGGCTACAGATAAGCAGTGGGGGAAGGCTAGAATGAACCATGTGGCAATGGATTAGATGTGGAGACAGCCGTATAAACTCATGTTCAGCTTCAAATAGATACTGTTAGACACAGAAATAATTATATATGTATATATATGTAAATATATACACACACATATATATGTATGTATACATGGGTTACATATGTATATTTGTATTTAGTTAGGTTAGTAATAAAGTAATTTAGTAATTCCCTGGCTCTATCTACTGAGAAGTAACAACACACCAGTAGTAATAAATACATCTGGAGCCTATATCATGTTCTTAATCTATTTTCACTAAAAGGAACCATGGATCCTTAGAGAAATGGCTGATTATAAGGCCGGGGCAGGGAATATACATGATGAATCTGGAACACCTATATTGCCAGAAAGTCAGGAACTGTTAAAAACAAAACCATGGACACCAAAAAAGGGACACAAGAGACAACCTGAAAGAACTCCCAATGGCTAAGCTGAAACAATGTGAACAACCTGACTATTGGATTATAACACAAAGTATAAAGTATCCATGAATCTATTGGATCTAAAATAACTAACGGGCAAAAATACAAACTCCATAAAGAGGAATTCCAAATGATTTATGCAGTTACTTCCTCGATCAAAAAGATGAAGTTTAACCCCCTAAGTGTGGGGTTGAGTTTGGTGATTTGCTTTCAGAGAGCACAACATGGGAAGGTGGGAAAAAATAACTTCATATAAAGTGTAGAAACCAAGATAATACCACCACCATCAGCAGACAAAGGTTAACATCACTAGCAGTAAGATATGTCAACAGCATGGGTACTTTATTCTCCCCAAAATTCATAACCCAGTCTAACCATGAGAAAAACACCAGACAAATCTAAATTGAGAAACACACTACAAAATACCTGATCAGCCCTCCTCAAAACTACGATCATCAAAAACAAAGAAAAAGTCTGTGAAACTGTCAGAGACTAGAAAATTCTGCTTAAAAACTAAATGTAATGTGCTATCCTACAGGGATCCTGGGACAGAAAAGGGACATCAGGGAAAAACTAAGGAAATCCGAATAAGCTGTGGAGTTAGGCTAATAGTGACGTTCACTAGTCCTTTAGTTGTGACACATGTACCAGAGTGAGGTAAGAGGTTAACAAAAGGGGGAAAACTGGGTGAGTAGTACACAAAAGCTCTCATATCTTTGTGATTTTTTTTGTATATCTAAAATTATTCTAGAATAAAGTTTCTTTTTAAAAAGTCTTAACTAGAGAGGGGAGTGGCTCAGTGAGTTAGCATCTGCCTTCAGCTCCCATGAACTCAGGGTCCCACTCAGTAGGGAATATGCTTCTCCTCACTGTGTGAGTGAGTGTGTGTGTGCCTGCACGCATGTGTGTGCTCTCAGGTAAATAAGTAAAATCTTTAAAAAATAAACAAATGATCTTAACTAAAGAATTAAGCAATTTAAGTATTTTTTAATGTTATCAGTTAAAAAAGGTGACTTTAAATCTTGCCTGATAAGTAAGCTTTTATCTCCCAAAACAGCTGATCATACCTGGTAAATAAATAATTCCTGCAAACATTGTTGCTAGAAAAATTATAATCCATAAGCTTAGTTTCCAGACTTTTCTAAGAACCACCAAAATAAGTTAACTATATTTTTAAAATACTTTGTCCAAACTCTTATAAAACATCGTCTAATTAAATTTCATATTTTATGTGATCACTTCCTATAAAAGTTGTTACAGAAATATTCTTCAAATTTTCGTTCAAATATTGCAATAACATGTAAAACAGCTAAAGAAATCTCAACACAAACACTTTAAACCTAATGTAAAAACAGCAACTCTGCCCAGTAATTAACAGAAACCTTCAATTTTGGTTTTTGAAGAAAAAAAAGGTTTGTGGACATTCATGCAACCACAGTTTAGTGAAGAAAGAAGAAAATCTCAACATTCCAAATCAAAACCTCTTGCTCCAGTAGGGTTAGAGAATCAGCATCATAGCACTAACCAGAAACAGGAGACCCCAAAAGAAAAATGTCAACACAATGACTGAAATAAAAATGACAATGATTGACATTACTGTTCAAGCTGAATGACATTCCAAAAACTTAACAAAAGTGCATGTGTGGCAGGTTTCTGCAAAAGGCATTATAGTCTCTACCTGATGCTCTTCGAAGGTTTGGGGTTTAAATTTTTATTGAAGGGAGGAAGGGAACATGGGGTGAGCAAGGAATAGAGAAGGGAAAGATGAACAGTTTTTAATAATGACACTGTCCATCCAGTTTATCACTCAGCACCTCCAATGCTTCCTTAATTCTGTCAACTTTGTCACCCAGTAAGACTGACACGGAGGGAGAGGAGTGGATAGAACAGTGAGATATCACAAGTCATCTATCTATTCCTGAGGCGCTGTAAGGACAACAGGAATCCAAAAATGGCTTTTAAGGATGTACACAAATTGAAAGAAAACTCTGATAACAACAACAGTGGGTAATCTCTACCTGTATTAACTCCATCATTCTTACCTGTTTCAACAAAAAAAAAATATTCAGTGACTTAAAACACCAAACTTATCCTGAAGACTGTAACTTCCACAAACATATATACTTACATTGCAGGTCTTTTATACCATATTTCATTCATTCACTTAAATATGCCTCAAAAGAAAGCTTGAAACCATGAATCTTGAATTCTTTGGATTTTAAAAGTGAAAAGAAAGTTTTTCTTCCTTTGAAAATTAAGGACAAAAGCTGCCGCGTCCCTATGCTCCCTTCACTGAATAGCTCCTGTTTTCAAGTGTGCTCTTTAACTCAAAGCAGTTAGTCTACCACTTCAGGGTAGAGGAGAGGGGGATGGGACAACACCTTTCTACTTAAGTATATTGTATCTCAATCAAAACATCCAAAATCTAATTCCACATTTCTCTTCACTCAACTTCTAGGGCATCTGTGTCTGAAACTTCCCCCTGTTGTTAACTGAAGTCACATCATTACCATTCACTCTTGGGTGGGTACAAGACATTCCAAATAATCTGAAATATCAAATTGAAGATTAACTGTCCACCCTACATCACATGTTATCAGTTAAAAAAGGTGACTTTAAATCTTGCCTATCACATCTGCCTATCCACCATGGGACTAAGTGGTCGCTGCCATGAAGTAGCTCCTTATCCACACTTCAGTTCAAACATCTTCAGTGGTTCCCTTATTTCTATCATATTTAAATTGTACCTTGGAGACAGTTTCTCAAGACATAGTTTGGTCTCAACTACCTCTCTGTAGCAGTGACTACAAAGCATAGGTTCTGGAGTTAAGACTGCCTGCATTCAAATCCGAGTTTTACCACTTACTAGATGGATGACTTTGGGCCTACTCTTGACCTTTCTTCTTGAGATTCATATCCACATCTATAAACTGGAAATAACAACGCCTACCTTATGCTTTTGAATCACCTGCGGGATTCTTTGCCAACCATTCCAACCTCTCAAGAAAATGAGTATACAGACAGGAAGTATATCCTCCGAACTAGACTCACTGGTCTCACTGGTACTTACCACCCCTAGTTCTCTGATGTATGTAACTCCAAATTACCACTTTCTATTAATCTCAAACTACCTGTTTTTGAATATGAACAGAGGAAAGACCATTTAAAAGACACCAAGAAAATATGGTCACTTATAAGCCAAGGAGAGAATCCTCATAAGAAAATAACCCTGCAGAAGCCTTGATCTCAGACGGCTGGCCTCCAAACTCTGAGAAAATACAATCCCATTGGATAGGCCATCCAGTCAGTGATTCTTTGTTAGAAAGCTCTGACAAACTAATACAAGAACCCAGAAGCAAATTCATACAAATATAGTCAAGTGATCTCTGACAAAGGAGCAGGGGCAATAATAGAAAAAGAAGGTCTTTTCAACAAATAGTAACGGAGAGCCACATGGAAGAAAGGAAGGACCTAGAGAAAGAAAGAATCTAGACACTGACCTTATGCTTCTCCCAAAATTAACTCAAATGGACCAGACCTACATGCAAAATGCAAAACTATAAAAGTTCTAGAAGATAACTGAAAATCTAGGTGCTCTTGGTTTGGATTTGGAAGGGAGTTTTAGATATAACACCAAAGGCATGATGAACAAAAACAAAAAACCTGATTAAGCTGAACTTCACTAAATTAAAAAACTTCTGCTCTGCTAAAGACACCATAAAGAGAATGAAAAGACAAGCCATAGATTGGGAGAAAATATTTGCAAAACACACAGCTGATAAAGAACATATATCCAAAATATACAAAGAATTTTTTTTTAAGATTGTATTTATTTGTCAGAGAGAAGGGGCACACACAAGAAGGGGGAGCAACAGGCAAAAGGAGAAGCAGGCTCTCCCCTCAGCAAGAAGCTCAATGTAGGACTTAATCCCAGGACCCTGGGATCATGACCTGAGTTGAGCTGAAGGCAGTTGCTTAACTGACTGAGCCACTCCGGCGTCCCGAAAATATACAAAGAACTCTTCAAACTCAACAAAAAGAAAACGAATCCAATTTTTAAAAGGACAAAAGGGGCACCTGGGTGGCTCAGAGGGTTAAAGCCTCTGCCTTCAGCTCAGGTCATGATCTCAGGGTCCTCGGATGGAGCCCCACATCGGATGGAGCCCCACATCGGGCTCTCGGCTCAGCAGGGAGCCTGCTCCCCCCCCCCCACCCTGCCTGCCTCTCTGCCTACCTGTGATCTATCTCTGTGGAATGAGTAAGTAAAAAAAAAAAAAAAAGGACAAAAGATCTGACCGGATGCTTCGTTAAAAATGATATACAGATGGAAAATAAGCATATGAAAAGATGCTCAACATCACAGGTCAGTAGGGAATTGCAAATTAAAAAAACAATGATACCTCTACACACCTATTAGAACGGCGAAAATCCCAAACACTGACAACATCAAATGCTATCAAGGATGTGGAGCAACAGGAACAGGATTTGCTGGCTGCTAGGAATGCAAAATGGTACAGGCACTCTGGAAGATAGCTGGGCAGTTTTTTACAAAGCTAAACAGTCTTACCACCGATGTAGCAATTGCACTCCTTGGTATCTACCCAAAAGAGCTGAGAACTTATGTCCACACAAAAACCTGCACACAAATGTTTACAGCAACTTTATTCATAACTGCTAAAACTTGGAAGCAACGAAGGTGTCAATCAATAGGTGAATGGTTATGTAAACTATGGTATAATCATACACTGGGGTATTATTCAGTGATAAAAAAAACAAATGAGCTGTATCAAGCCACAAAAAGACTTGAGGGAACCTTAAATGCATACTGCTAAGTGAAAGAGGGCAGTGTGAAAAGTCTACACGGTAGAGCGCCTAGGTGACTGTCCATTAAGCATATACCTTTGACTCAGGTCATGATCTTGGGTTCCTGGGATGGAACCCAGTGTCAGGCTCCCTCTCCCTCTGCTCTTCATTCATGCCCTTTCTCTCTCTCTCTCTCTCAAATAAATGAATAAAATCTTAAAAAGTCTCATATCTATGATCGTAATTATATGACATTCTGGAAAAGGCAAAACTACAGAGACAGTAAAAAGATCAGTCATTGCCAGGGGTGGGGTGGGGCAGACTCAGATAATTTTCAAAGCAGTGAAAATACTCTATAAAATACCATGATGGATACATGCCTAAAACGTTTGTCCAAGCCCATAGCATTTACAATACCAAGAGAGAGCCCTAATGTAAACTTAAGTCCATTAATGTAATAGACTTTAGTTAGTAACAGTGGATCAATACTATTTTGCAAATTTTAACAAATGCATTGCACTGATGCAAGATATTAATAAGGGTATATAGGAACTCTGTACTTTCCTTTAGAGAGGGAGGAGGGGCAGAGGGAAAGGGAGAGAGAAACCAAGCAGGCTCCACACCCAGCATGGAGCCCAATGCAGGGTCCAATCTCACAACCGTCAGATCATGACCTGAGCCAAAACCAAGAGTTGGATACTTAACTGACTGAGCCACCCAGGTGTCCCAAGAACTGTGTACTTTTAGTTCAATTTTTCTATAAACCTAAAAAGTCAGCAAAAAATAGAAGTAAAACCCTGAGTACCATAAATGATGAGAAATGGAAAAGCAGGGCTGAGGCTTCCACCAACAGTGGCACGAAGATAAAAATAGAAGGGATGGGGAAGGGGAGAAATTAGCCTCTGTAAACTGAATGTCTGAGGTTTTAAAATTACTTGAGGACAGGTGAAGAGATCTTGGTACAAGTCAGAACAATGTATTGGAACAGAGAACCCTAGATAAAACTAGGGACCTGGAAAGGACTATGCCCTCAGTTAAGTAAAAACAAAAACAAACCAAAAAAAGTAACCCACAAGCACAGGAGGAGGATAACAACAAAGTCTGTTTCTGCTTGGGCTTTGAATAGGAAGAAAGAAAAAAAATCCCTTAAGAATTCAAAACCAAGAGCCCAGCTGTTCATTTGGGTTTGGGGTTCAAATGTGCATTATCCATAAGGTGTGGGAAACTACAAACAGAGAAATTAACACGAAGATCAGTCTCAGACCAAAAAGACTCATGAGGTTCCTGGAAGACGCAAAAGCAAAACCGTTTTTGGAAAGACACCCCCACAATTTGAGCCACAAAAAAATCTTACAGAAAGAAGTTGATGAATTCAGAATTAAAATAAAAATCTACCATAAGTGAGTCTGCAAACACAACAACAAACACCAAGTTTAAAAACCCTTAAAATCTGAGAAGACAGAATGGTAATTTGAAAGAGAATGTTAAGTATGTTAAAATGATCAAAATTAGAAAAAGGAATCAAAACTCTAAGAACAAGAAACCATGTTAAAAAAATACCGACTTGAAAAATAATAAGACACAGCTTCTAGAACTAGAACTATTAAAATTTAAAAAACAAAAGGGGCACCTGGGTGACTCAGTTGATTAAGCATTCAACTACCGACCCCAGCTCAGGTTTTGAACTCAAGCTTGTGAGTTCCAGCCCCAAAGTGGGCTCCAAAACAAAACAAAAAACTGAAGCGTGCTCCACCCCATACCCACCAAATTGTATGCTGAGGTCCTAACCACTAAAGTGATGTTGTTTGGACATGGGGTTTCAGCATATGGTTAGGTTTAAATGAGGCCATGAGAATGGGGACCCTCATGCTGAGATTAGTGCCCAGAGAGCCTCTGTCATTCTCTGCCATCTCACTCTAGGGACAAGGTGACGGTCTATAAATTGGGAATTTATCACCAGAAACTGGTCTTACACTTCCAGTCTCCAGAACTATGAGAAATTAATTTTGTTGCTTAAGCCACCCAGTCTATGATATTTTGTTTTGGCAGCCTGAACTAAGAAAGAATCCAAATGACCAAATCTGAAATAGTTTTGCTGAACACCAAAATAAATGACAGCGATGAATTAGAACCCAATGAAAAAAATAAAAATCTGTAAGTCCAAAAATAAGGTAAAAGCTCTTTATCACAATAGAGTGTCAACTAATAAATGCAGAAGAAATTAACAGAATTAGAAAAGCATTATTTTCTACCATAACAGTAATAACTCAAGTATGACTCACTGATGGACATTAAAACTAATGGTGCAAGTTAGATGAGAAAGGAGATACTAGACAGTCTTAAAATATCTCTTCACAAATGATTAACTACAAAAGGAAAAAATTAATAACTTTATACTGAGGAAACCTGGCAGGTTAACCAAGTGACCAAAATTAATATTAATAATGGAACAAGTGAAAATCACATGCCTCCGGGTCTCTTGATATCAAGAGGACACATCAACACACATTTCTGCCCAAAATACATAACCTAAATTTAAACAAAAGAAACACTAGATATACCAAAAATGAAAGATGTTCTACAAAATAAATGATGGGTACTCCTAAAAAGTGTCAATGACTAGAAAGACAAAGAAAGACTGAAAAACTATGCCAGATTAAAATAGATTGAAAAGTCTTGGAAACTAAAAGTGATATATGATCCTGGACTGGTTTCTGGACTAGGAGGAAAATGCTATTGTGGATATCATTAGGACCACTGGTAGAAATCTGAGTAATAGCTATAAATCAGATAACAGTATTACATTAATATTAAAATTTTCTTTTTTTTTTTTTTAAGATTTTATTTATTTGACAGAAAAATACAGCCAGAGAAAGAACACAAGCAGCGGGAGTGAGAGAGAGAGGGAGAAGCAGGCTTCCTGCCGATCAGGCAGACTGATGCAGGGCTCGATCCCAAGACTCCGGGATCATGACCTGAGCTGAAGGCAGAGGCTTAACCACTGAACCAGCCTGGCGTCCCAATATTAAAATTTTCTGATTTTGGTAAGTGCCCTGTGGTTTTATTTAAGTGAATATATTATTTGTTTCAAGGAAATAAACATTGAATATTTATGGGTAAAGGTGCATGATGTCTCCAACCTACTCCCAAATGGTTCAGATTAGAAAAATAGTATGTACATAGAAAATGTGATAAAATGTGGCAAAGTGTTAACCACTGGTGAATGTAAAACATAACCATTGGCATGTAAAACAGTCCTCTGAATTATTCTTACAATTCTACTATGAGTTCAAATTATTTTCCCCAAAAAAGGATTTTTTAAAAGCAACAAGAGATTATACACAGACACAAATAAAGATACTCAATATATGAACTATAATACAAGACACAGAATAAAGAACTGGAAAAATCCTGACATTATGGGACATGGTGAAATAGAAGAAATATCCTCTCTCTCTCTCTTTCTGTATGCTTTTTTAAAAGTCAGAGAGAAAAAAAAAGATTAGCTACAAGAAACTAATAAGAGACTTCTCTTTTATTATCATTGTATGTTATGACAACAGACCTGTTAGCAACAGCAACACATAACCAGAAGGTAACAGAGTATTTTCAAAGTAATGAGAGAAAGTAACTGTCAACTTATGAGTTCTATACCACCCTAAATTATGATTCGAAAGTAAAAACACAATGACACTTTCGAAAAAAAAAAAAAAAAAAAAAGACTTGAGTTCACCTTACAAAATCCTTCACTTCAAAGAGAAACAGAGATAGAAGGTAAAAAAAAAAGAAAGAGAAAAAGGGAACCCTTCCCAATAATGCTCACCAGGAGAATATTGAACCCTGAACGCAGGAGTACAATGCCAAGACACAATGGTAAGCAACGAAATGGAAAACATATACGGGTAAATGTAAAAGAGAACTGTCCATATAAGATACTGTTAATAAACACTGATTAGGGAGATATAAAACAAAGTAGAACCAAAATAAGAGACAACAAAAAGGAAGGAGAGTTAAGCATTCTAAAGTCCACGTACTTACCAGAAAGAAAACAGAAATATTTTTTTACATTATGCTTTTTTAAAAGATCTTATTTATTTGTCAGAGAGAGTGTACGCACACAAGCAGGGGGAGTGGCAGGCAGAGGGAGAAGTAGGGTCCCTGCTAAGCAAGGAGCCCAATGTGGGGCTCAATCCCAGCACCCTGGGGTCATGACCTTAGCTGAAGGCAGATGCTTAACCTTCTGAGCCACCCAGGCATCCCAAAAAGAGAATACTGATTAACCTTATTACACGTGTTGAAACTTTAAGGTAACCACCAAAGGTGTAAAAATAAAATGTGTAACTTTTAACTCAATAGAAGAAAAAGAGGGGGAAATATAAGAAAATGCACTGAATACCATCCAAATAGTGACATGAGCAGGTCAGAAAAACAAGATTGGCTGTAATAAATTTGGAAAACTTTCATACTATAAATCAAATGACTTCATATTCTTCAGTTGGCATTCGTTTTGTCTATATCTAAGGTATCTGAAACATTACCTCATTTCCTAATATGGACCTTTACTCTGTCAAAAAGGCTGACCTATAACCTCTGCCCACTATGGTCCCACAGCAATATTTTTTTTTTTTTTTTGAGATTTGTTTATTTGAGAGAGAGAGTGTGAGCACAGGCAGGGGAAGGACAGGGGTGGGGAGGGGAGGGGCTCTTAAGCAGACTCCAGACTCCTGCTGAATGTGGAGCCTGACACAGGTCTCAATCCCACACCTTGAGACCATGACCCAAGCTGAAATCAACCGGCTGAACCACCCAGGCGCCCACCCAGGGCAGTATTTTTACCCATATTTATTCTCTTGGAATTGTTTCTCCCACAGTTCTCTACAAATGCAAAACCAGTCTTCATTAAGTCCTAGATCAAGATATGCTCTTCCAGGAAGTCTTTACCAGACTAACTCCAGCTTATCTTACCCTTAAGACTGAATTTTTATAAAATTTGTAATATGACATTGCTTTTTTAATTGTTAAAATCCTGCCTTAGAAATGTTCCTTAAATGTTCCATTTAGGAATATTTTGTTTCCTCAATCTGAGCACAAACTCCTCAGAATCAGAAAGAAATTTTGTAGGATCTCCTAAACAATCTGGCACAGTGTTGATTATTCACTTAAGGACAAAGCAAACTTCAAGTTATTTCTTAAATAAGTTCAAAAAACAAGAAATCTGCAAAATATGCACACATAAACAAATATCTCATATATAAAAATACCTAAGGTTTTTAAAGACTTTGCTTTAGATAAGAAAGCTAAAGTGAACAGATTTTAAATAGTCATTTCCCATTTTATTTTCACTTTTGCCAACTTTAAAAGAAGTCCACATGCTTAGAGCTAAAATATACAAGGTCAAGTGGAAGGAAGTCAGACATCACTAATATGGTGAAGATTTTAATAAAAACCAAAAATGTTTCTCATATTCTGCTTACTGCACCATCTTGAAGAAGTATTACATAACAGTTATCTTTTACTATAATATTAGAAGAAAAGGCTAGGGATAAAATTTAGAAGTTAAAAGAAAAACGAAACATTGATAAGATAAAGAAGATCTAAATAAATGGAGAGAAATAACACATTCATACATCAGAAGACTCGATGCTGTTAAGGTCTCAAATTTCCACAAACTACAAATGCTACACAATCCTAGTAAAATCCCAGCAGGCTATCTACGTGATAACACAACTGAAAATTATGTACAGAGACATGAAAACAAAATGCAAAAAGTGGTGAAATCTAAGGTCTAGTTAATTGCACTGTGGCACTCAAACTCTTATTCTGATAATACACTATAGTCATATATAAAGATGTCACTATTGGGGGAAGCTGGATGTTTGGTGTACACGAGACTTCTTTGCACTCTTTCTGCAACTTCCTATGAGTTTATATTTCAAAATAAGAAATTAAAATAAGGGGCGCCTGGGTGGCTCAGTTGGTTGGGCGACTGCCTTCGGCTCAGGTCATGATCTCGGACACCCGGGATTGAGTCCCACATTGGGCTCCCTGCTAGGCAGGAAGCCTGCTTCTCCCTCTCTCACTTCCCCTGCTTGTGTTCCCTCTCTAGCAGTGTTTCTCTCTGTCAAATAAATAAAATCTTAAAAAAAAAAAAAAAAGAAATTAAAATAAAATCCCAGCAGACATTTTTATATAATTTGAAAAGTGAGTCAAAAATTCATATGGAAAAAACAAAGGGCTTAAAATAAATGGAACAATTTTGAAAAAATAGAACAAAGTCAGAGAACTCGCTACCTGAATCCAAGACTATCCATAAAGTAATGGTAAACAAGACAGTGACATATTGGTAGAAGTAGAGCCATACAGCTCAACAGAACAAAAGAGTCCAGAATATCCCCATGCATGTATCATCGAAGGTGCAAAGGCAATTCCTTTGTAATTCATTTACATGAAGTTCTAAAAGAACTTTTACAGTGACCAATCAGAACAGTGATTGCTATGGGGGAGAGGGATGTAAGACTGACTGGGAAGGGGTACAAGGGAACTCTTTGAGGTTAAGGAAATGTTCTATCTTAATAAGGGTGTGGGTTACAACTTCTAACTGAAACAAGATCCATACATTTCACCATAAGTAAACTACAATTTTGTCTTAGAAATATGTTAACAGCGTACAAGTTTTATAAAATATTTGTCTATAAAATTGGATTTTAGTCTAAAGACTGTAGTCAAAGACACACACTACATCATTCTTAAAGGGTCTATACCTCAAGAAGATCTAACAATTGTAAATATTTATGCCCCTAACATGGGAGCAGCCAACTACATAAGCCAACTGTTAAACAAAATAAAGAATCATATTGATGCAAATACACTAAT
>PITA01009130.1:40161-79758 GCA_004023965.1 Spilogale gracilis | reverse complement strand
CTCCTCTGAAGCCAAATCTGGGAAATCCTACCGTCCTTCCCAACCTTTGGTGTTTCTGGCCCTCAGGGCTGGTCTGTCCGTGCAGCATAATGGGACAGCACTGCCCGCCAGGCTCAGTGGCACACGGGACCTAAAGCACATCAATAACTACAGAGAGGCTCTGCCATCCACCTCCCCCCTTTCAGGGGCAGAGAGGCGTGGTTAAGAGTGCAAATGCAAGAGACAAACTACTAGTGCCCAAATCCTAAATCTGCCAATGACTCAACACACGCCAACTTATTATCAACACCATCCTTAAGAGGGAGATGAGATTACTACAAAGGGAGAAGGAAACCATCCACAAGAGACCAGTGCAGGGTGATCCCATCCATCTGTGTCACGAGATGGTCTAGTGGGTGCCAAGGAGCTCTGTCCAGCAGAACTAGGTTTGGGTCCTGGCTCCTCCATTTACTGCCGTTAGTTTCCTCATCTGTAAAGTGGCGGTAAAATATTCCCTACTTCACATCAGGTGAGGGAACACACGTAAAATGCTTTATCCAGTGCACAATGAAGAGCAACCACTACTGCTATCATTTTTAGTTCCCAAATACTACTGCCTGCAAAGTCAAAGGTCTCTTGGTCAACAAGACTTCCCCCTCTGAGCGGAGCCCTCCTAAGCCAGCAGTCGCTCAGCAGAGGACAAAGCCACAACAGATGCCCTGCCCCCAGAGGGCTCCGGGCTGAGCTGTGGATGCCCTTCCCTCTGGCCCATGTTGCCAGCCTCCACGAGCATTTCTAGCTTCCACAGGAGACGACGAGACAGGGCAGCTGTCAAGTGCTAGTCCCAAGCCGGGCATCGGGAACAGAAAGAGAAGCTTTCTTGTCTAGGACCCAGAAAAGCAGAGAACACTGGCCCATGCTCTTTGATCCCCTGCTCCCAAATTTCAGGACTGAAATCATCCAACTGTTGGACTCAAAGACCAAAGACCGCAGCTCTCCTCTCCTTCCTTTTCTCCTCTTCTCCGAGGCATTTCCCATAGCAGAGATGCAGGCCAAGGTGAAGAGAGCCCAGGGACATAAGCAGAAAAAAGGAGTGGAGAAAGGAAAAAGTCTTCAGTAGGAAATGTTTCTTGGACCATGGACCCACACGAGGTGGCTGCCCCGAAGGCTGAAGAAGGGGCGCAGGTGAGGAGAATGTCTCTTCTGTCGTCCTGACGCGGCCACTCAGCCTGGATCCAGATCTCACCACCAGGTGGGGGGCTGAGGACTGGTCACCCTTCTGGACCGACAAAACAGGATCTGGCTAAAGCCACACTATTCCCTCCACCTCTGTCCTCCCTGCTCACAGTAAGACAGGAACACCAGACATTCCCAAAGCCCTGGCCCACCACACACCACAGTCAGACCCTAGAATTCTGAGGCAGGCTGTTGCAAGTTGCCAGCGCGAGTTCAGGCAGCCTTCAGAACGAATAGGGGGTCGCCTTGTGAGGCAGTATTCGGAACCTATGGCAGACCACAGACTCTGCAGGTCTGACTCAGAAGCGGGACGTGAACAGCTTTGGAGGATCAACAGAGAGGTGGAATATAGGACCTGGGGAGAAAAGAAAGAGCCTTCTATCTAGCAGGCCCTTCAACCTGGGATCTCCAAACTCAGCCTTAGGCGTGTTGCCAGGTTCGCCCGGAAGACAGCCTCCACCCCGGAGGCACAGCGCTGACTCAGGTAGGCAGGGCCCCTTCCCTAACACTGGGGGCTCCTACCAACAATTCTTCCCCAGAAAAGCTTGTGCTGTGGGGCTCTGCATTCAGGCCTGGCCTCAAGTGTCCTGAGAGGCCCCAGGGCTGGGAGGGGTGACAGGCAGTAACTCCCTGGCCAGAGGCAAAGTAAGCCTGGGCACTGTGGGAAGAAAAGGGTCCCTTGGGCGCTGGCCTGGCGCACCTGTCCCGGATCCCAGTCTCCCCTCACTGGAACACCAGAGCACCCTCCCTGGGCCTCCACCTGTCACCTGCCCCCTCCTCTCTGGGTGCGCCTGCTGACTCAACCTATGGAGACTCTTCTTCCGGTATCTGCCCCCTGTTCCTTTCCCAGCCACT
Organism: Spilogale gracilis; assembly: GCA_004023965.1. Taxonomy (NCBI): domain Eukaryota; kingdom Metazoa; phylum Chordata; class Mammalia; order Carnivora; family Mephitidae; genus Spilogale; species Spilogale gracilis. The sequence continues at coordinate 77,688 of PITA01009130.1, read as the reverse complement.
GCCTCTTTCCATGGATTTTTACTCCCTATGCTAGTGCCTGGCTCCACTGAGCAGTTCCTTAAAGATCCCATATTCGGGGTGGGAGCGGGGAGAGAGGAAGGGGCAACCCCAGAGCAGAAAAGGGGAAAACATACCCGGCTGGAGAAAGGGACAAGGACTACCAGCAACTTCCATTCAGCAGAGCCCACAGCAGAACCTGTCAGGCAGCGAGGGCAAAGTACAGAGGCCGGGAAGAGCCAGGCCCAGGGCGGGGGCTGCGGGCTCTGCCAGCCACCCTTACTCAGCCGAAGCAGGCGACACCTTCCACCACCTCCTCAGTGAAAAACAGTGAAGCAGCCAGGCCCCAGCGGCTCCTGCCTGGGAACCTGGACTATGTCGCAACCGAAACCACCACTAGCAGAAAGAGACCGGCCTTGGCAAGGAGAGCAACAGGGACAAAAAGCCCCACAGCTTCCTGCAGGCCAGGGCCTGGTGGCCAGAAAATGCATGCAGTCCCAGGACACGACACGGACATGGACACCGGACACCGGGAGCAAGGTGGGAGGAAAGGGGCAGGCAGGGAACAGGAAGAAGGGAGACAGAAAGAGAGGGCCGGGTTTAGATCAACTTCCTTCTCCCCCCCCCCTCGCCGGAAGTGGGCTGCCCCACCCTCCCCAAGGTGCTTTGCTGGGTAACAGCTGGGAAAGGGTGAGAAGGCTCCCTCCAGCCAGGGCTGTCATAAAGTCCGTATCTCACCTGCAGCAGGTGGGACCTGGGTAGGGGCTCCAACTGGCTGGGAGGAGTTGTGTGTGAATCAGGCGGGCTGACCCGGAGAGCAGCAGCCTTGCCAAAGACAAACAAACTACCCATGGGAGAATAAGACGGGGGTTAAGCAGAAACTAGCAATCCAACGGTGGCAGAGGTACCCCCTGCTTCACAAAAAGCAGTGTTTAACTGAGAAAAATGCATATTCCACTTACATGCAAAATATTTTGGATGTAATTTCAGGGAGTTCAGGGACCCTGTGAAGCCCCTTTCGATGTTGACGGGTTCTAGACTAAACACCTCTGCCACTGACTAAGACATTTAATCCTTAAATTTGCTCCAAAGATGGGGAACCAACCAAATGTCCCTCTAAGTCCCTCCCAGCCACGATTCTGGGAGTCCATCCCTAGGTTCCTACCCAACCTCCAACAAGTTTCCATCACCACCCCCTCCAAAAACACTACTTTAAGAACTTTGAGGGCCGGGGACAGCAGGGATGCTGGTCTTCACACCTCCCTACTACAAAGCTCTCCTGTCTGGGCATCTGCTAACTTGGGGCGACTGGAGCCCTCCCTCGTCTGAGTTCTGTGTTCCAGTCACGCCTTTCTTCTGGCTCCCAGATCTGCTTCGAACCCATCCGTTATCTCTAGCCTAGGATTTTCCCCACTAAGCAGCTCTTGGAAGATCGCACACTTGTAGGCCAGAAACCCCTCTAGGAAAGGGCAAAGCCTCCTCTGTGCCCTCCCAGCACCTGAGCACAGACACCAAGGAGACCATGCCACTCACTGTCTGCCTTACACAGGAGCCCAGACCACCACATCCGACACTTCTGACACCATCTTCTGCTGCCACATAGTCCCCATGTTCTCCACACTTGCAGAGAGCATCCTCACGTTACAGGTGAGAAATTAAAGCACAGAAGTTACAAGACTTGCCCAAGGTCCCACAGCCTCCCAGCACAGAGCTGGGACTGAAGCCCAGGGCTTTCGTGCCCAGGTCAGCCCTCTGCTCTTTCACAGTCCCCTTTGCTGGTTTCCCCTAAAAGAAGTTAAGGCAGAGGGGAGGGGGTTGGGGGGAAGGTACCTAGGGCAACAGGAATGCTGGTGTCTGGCTCAGGCCAGGGCTTAGGGCTGTTGTGAGGACATACCCAGCGGGTCCCACAGCACGCCCTGCTCCTCTCACCCCTCTCCAAAGTGGGCCCTGATCTGCAAAGCTTAGGGTTTATTCTGGACCCTGGGCTCAGGCTTGCCTGCGACCACCTGCCCCTTCACTTGGAGGCCAGAACAGAATCAAACGGCTTCGTTTTTCCAGTCCCTAGGGTTCTGCAATGTGACAGGATTGTTTCCTCAATCCTGTTTGTGGGAAGCAGTAAGGGGTTTTGTAAACTGAGGAAGTACTGAGCACTGACCTCAAACAGAGAGGCTGGGGAGAAATGGGTATGACTGAGCTGACAAGTCACGTGGCTATGGCGAATGGCTAGTTCTTTAACCCTTCCTCCTTCACTGCATCCAGGAACCCTCTTTGCATCCTTTAATCCTAAGCAACTGTCACTCTCAACTGCCAAGAGTCAAGAAACACGAGGAGCATTGTGGGTAGGAGAGATCTTGTAAGGCTGGGGGAAGCACTGACCAGCGGAGAGGCTGGGTGCAACCTCCCCATTCCCAAAATCAACCGTGATGGCTCTGCCTAGGGGACCCTCACCTTCCCTTAATACCCTGGTGCAGACGGGAGATGAGGCTGTGTCACAGTGTCAGTGCTCCCTCTTTCTAGCCTGGGCAAGTTGCCCCCCTGACAGAGGAGACCTTCAGAGCAACTGAAGCCCAAAGCCCAAAGCACGGTGGGTCACTGCCTGCTAGTTCTTTGGGCTGCAAGCCTCACCCCAAGGCAGGGGGACCAGCACTGTAGCCTGGAGGCCTCCAAGCAGCCATGGCAGGAGCCAGCACGTCCCTGAGAAGACCAGCAGGCAAGACGTGACCCGGAGAGCGAACAGAACGGACCCAGCCCCCTCCAGCATGGATGCCACAATACAATGCCTATCCTCCAAACCTCCTGCCTTTGAAGCACATGAAATGCCGGGCTCCTCCTCAAAAGGGTGGGTTCTACTGAGTAATCAGAGCTTTACCAGCTTCCACGACCGCTTCGTCCCTGAGAATCTGGTCGCAGGGGTCTGGGTTCTATCTCAATTCCCAGTTACTGTCGCTAATTTAGCAAACCTTTGCTGAGTGCCTACCTCTGGAGCCAGGGTGAGCTGCAAAGTTCAGAGAGATCTGGTTCCGGCCTTCCAGAAACTCAGAGGAGGGAAGTGTGTATTATATTAGACTTACCACAGTTCTCTCTGCTTACTTAGTAAGGGAGGCAGGAGAGCACAACAGAGCTCTGAAGGCTGATGGGCCTGGGACGGGAGCATTCCTTTGCTCGTTACTAGTTACTGAGCACGACCAAGATTCCTTGACTTTGCTAGATCTCAGTTTCCTCATTGGGGACATGAGGACAGCAGCTGTACCCACTTCACAACATCGGCATGAAGACAAAACGAAAAAATGCACGCCAGTGTGGACCGCAGGGCCCAGTAAGGTCTTGACAGTGTTTCCTATGATCTTGCTTCTCTTTCAGATAGGAACCTGCTGCCCATCGGGGTCCTCTGAGCCCAGAGAAGAGCTATCACCTCTAAGAACTTGACTATAAGCACCAGTGGAGGTAAACTGGTATTGCTTCTGAACAGGGGAAAGTCAAATTTCTACCATGGCTGGGCTGTCAGGCAAAAAGGACCCTCTCTCCTAACCTAAAACCGCTCTTGCCAAGAGCAGTGGGTGAATGAGAAGGCAGCCACGCCTCTGGCCTTGAAGTAGCCCAGAGGAGGAGGAAGGTATGCCTGCTTTTCCTTTCCTCATGGGCTCCTTAACTCCGTCCTCCCAGAAGAGGTCCAAGAAACAGCCAACATACCAGTACCACATGGTGCCAAGGGCTGGGGGAAGTGCACACTGCCAGCCTCGCACTGCATTCGGCGCCGCCCGTACCAGTGGGTTACTGTAACCATGGAGACCAACAAGTTCCTCCATATCACAGGAGAGAGTCAGCCTGCCAGCAGCCCAGGGCTCTGGGGGAGGCAGAAGGCAGCCTGCAGCAGAAAGGTTTGGCTCCCTTTACAGAGGATTGTGGGGAGCTGATGGGAGTCTAACCAGTGCAGCTGAGGTGCCTGGGCCTCCCCCTTCCTGTCTTTGTAGTTTATGTTTTTAGCCAGCATTGTCTGGCCATATATGGTGGAGCAAAGGGCTGGAGCCCCAGATCCGCAGAGGGACCCCAGCCCGGCCACTCTGGCTGCCGGGTGGGGAACAGCTCAGAAGTGTGGAATGAAATCACACAGAGGCACACACACTAAAATTAAGGCTCCGGCTATCATATAACATCTTCTTTCAAGGGATCCAGGTCAGTAAACACTCTTACCCTAGTTCATCCCAAATCCTTTTGTTCGAAGAATTATCTAGACACCTTCTTAGCAGAGAGTGAGCTCTCCCTTCTCTGGGCCTCACAGTACCCTGTCTGTACCCGTTCATCTCTTTGGACTCTGTGTCGCCACGCCTTAGCCTCCTCGAGCTCTGAGGGGTCAGAGCCAGTGTCGTGCTCACCCTCGTATGCCCTTAGTGCCTTCTAACGCTTAGTACCTGCACCCGGCTGGCCCCTGGTAAAATACCTGAGGAATAAAAAAGAGTGTAAGTTTTTAACCTTACAGTCACCCTCCTGGGAGGTGAGACAAGGGCAGAAGGAAGATCAAAACCTCTTACCGCAAGACCCCTTTCTCCTCTTTCAAGACAGTTGTTGGTTCCTGGTCTGGCCTTCCCACCAGACAGCACCGTAGGGAGGGACCGGGTCTGTCTGGTTCATGGCCCACAACAATCAATGCCTGTGGCGCAGAGCAGGAGTCGGCAATCGGTACTGAATGAACAAACGAGTATGAAGGAATACATAAGAAAACGTGTAGGGGTACCAGTAACCCGCATCTGTGTCTTCTGCAGACAACATCCAGGCGGGCAGGAAGCCACTAGATCCCCTCGCCCAAGGAGGGCGGGCATCTATGGAGTGTTAGTTCCACTAACAAACTTCCTCGGGGGGTGACAAGGCCCTTGATGCTCTCTTTAGACACGACGCTAGAAGCAACGGTGGTCACCAAGGTGGACTGGAGACAACCTCAGAACACAGGCACAGCCAGGGATGGGAGGGTCTATGTCCCCACAGTCCCCTCCCTGACCCCTCTCCAACAAGCCCAAGCCCCCTCCTTTCATCATGGTGGGGTGGGGCTCTCCTCTGAACTTCCTGATGCCCAAGAACCACTGGGACCTCCGGCTTGAGACCGCCCTCTGCCTCTCCACATTCAAGCTCACAACTGCTTTGCTATCAAACCACTGTATCTTGCTGTGACAGCACAACGCAGCTCGGGCCATTCTGAGAGCTACTGATTTGGGGAAGTGACAGTGACTTGTAGGTGACATTTATTCTTTGCCACACTGAGAGCTCGGCTTTCCTATTTCCTCCTTGAACTGTAAGGCCCTGTCACCCCTAGAACGCCAACAAAATTCACGCATACACACCTGCCTCCTGCCCCGCTGCACAGCTTGGCATTCCCACCCTGCCCCCCACCCCTCCCCAGGCTGCCTCCTGTTACAGAAAAGCAAAGGAACTAAAAACGGCAGCTGGGGAGCTCAGTTGACTCACCCAGCATAATCATCTCCTCCCAGAATCTCCCATCTTCTCCTGGGGTTTTTGCCAACACAAAGTAAAAAAGAAGCACGAGATCTTAAAAAAAAAAACAACAACAGGGGAAAAAAACCCCACAAACAAACAAAAAAGCCCACAAAAAACCTCTCCCGGCATTTATGCAACAGCCTTTCTACCTGAGTGCAGACATAACTCTTTGTATTTGCCCTTTCCAAAGTGGTTTCCTTAGAACACCTTAACGCCAAGGGGCAGCTCCAGCTCCAGGCTGGGAAATGGGCCTTCTGGGTCCCCTCCGGTTCCAGCTCCGCACTGGAAGGTGCTGAATAAGACGTGCCTCCTTCCACTGCACCTTCCTCTGAAAGTGGAAAAAAGACTGCCTCCCTACTCCTCTGGTCTCAAAGATGGTGCTGAAGAAGGAGGAGGAAATATCAGGAAAAACACTGGGACAACGCATGCTACCCCAGGAGTCCCCACGGCCAGAGGTCTGAGCTCAAGCAGGAGAATAAGGAAGGAAGCCACCTAAGGTCATCACTGCCACTCTCGAAATGGTTCCCACCTGGCGGGGCTGCAATGCGGCTGCTCCACTTACATGACCATTAAAAATCCAACTGGCCCCTCTGGGCCTGAGCAAAGCCCCACAGGCTGCTCCCCTCACAGGTGGCGGTGTCATCTTCCTCCTACAGCAGACTGTTAGGAACCCAAGCGGGTGACAGTACCTGAGTGGTGGCACTTGGGCGGGGGGTGTTTCCAGCGCCTCCTGACAATAAGTCCAATCAGCTAAAAGTGAGAATTTGGTCTCACCCACCCCTTAGAGTGTAGCTCTCAGACAACCTTTCTGGGGGGGAAGTGGAACCTCTGTGTGCTTGCTTCTTTTTGTCTTTGTCGTTTGGTATCCAGAAGGACAATTCACTTTTTGTAAGAGATGCTATGATTACAAACTAATGAGAACACTTCTACAAAGCACATGCAAATACACCGTGGCACACTGGTCAAGAAATCCCCAACTTACGGAGAGTTCCATTCGGAGAAAAACAAATGGTGGCTGGGTCTTAGACCAGCTCATGAGGGCCCACCACTGTATCTGAATTAGTATTTTTTTTTTTTTAAGATTTTATTTATTTGACAGAGAGAAACACAGCCAGAGAGGAAACACAAGCAGGAGGAGTGAGAGAGGGAGAAGCAGGCTTCCTGCCAAGCAGGGAACCAGATGCGGGGCTCGATCCTGGGACTCTGGGATCACAACCTGAGCTGAAGGCAGACCCTTAACCACTGAGCCCCCCAGGCGCCCCTGAAGTAGTATGCTAACCATTTTTAAGATCTGAACCATAGCCCAGAACAGGAAAACTAACTCAATCTGCTTTGGGACCTAGGAACAGATCTTTGCTTCCTAAAGAGCACGGGCAGCAGTAACAGGCTCTGCAGCCTTCAAACCCTGGGTGAAGGCTTAAAAACAAGAGGACCTGAGCTGGGGAAGAGGGCTTCAAAGCATTTGGGGTGGTCGGGTAGGAGGCAAAGTCCGAGTAGAAATGAACCCAGGCTAATCATGGAAGACCTCTCTAGCTCTCTCTCCTCCAGCTAGAGGGAGAAGAAAAGGAAGCCTGGGACAGTCCCCTGACATATCAGGGGCAAATGCTCCTTAGAAAGGTCACCAGTTCGGCACCTGAAGCCTGGATGTGCTTCCCAGCTACCTCACTGGGCCCACTGCGGCCCCAACCCGGGGCTGAGGACAGAGACTTGCTGGACCCTGTTACTAAGTGGCCACGACCTGGGCAGGTGACTTGCCTAGTTGGCCAGATATTTGGAAGAGGGCTCATTCCTCAGAAGTTGGAGGGATAAGACTGGAAAGCTTCTCAGTGAGACTGTGTACATGTCAGCTTCTGTTTATAGGCCTTAGTGCCCCCAAAGCCAAACAATGGTGGCAACGGCAGCTCTACTCAGGGCTCCCTAGTTGTTCATGCAGTTGACCTAAGGAGCAGAGAGGATGGTAAATGAGAAGACGGCCATTACCCATTAGAAGTGCCTTCTTGGGCACCCCTGGGTGGCTCAGCTGGATAAGCAACTGCCTTAACCAATTGGGCCACCCAGGCGCCCTGTTAACAAGCATTTTTTAATAGTTATTTCATCTTTTCAGAGAAAGTCCTAGGAAGAGAGTCTGAGTTGTTTTTTTTTTTTTTTAAGATTTATTTAAGAGAGGGGCCTTTGGCTCAGGTCATGATCCCGGAGACCCAGGATCGAGCCCCACATCTGGCTCCCTCCTGCTCGGCTGGAAGCCTGCTTCTCCCTCAGAAAAAAAAAAAAAAAAAAAAAAAAAGATTTATTTAAGAGAGAGAGACAGCATGAGTGGGAAGGGCAGAGGGAGAGAGAATCTCAAGCAGGTTCCACACTGAGCACCAAGCCCAACTCAGGGCTTGATCTCGAGACCTTGAGATCTGGACACAAGCCAAAACCAAGAGTCAGATGCTCAACTGACTTGGCCACTTGCAGGCGCCCCTGAGAGTCTGAGCTTTCTGACCTCTGATATGAACCTGGGAGCAGGGCTCTTTGGTACGGATTAGCCCAGTGCTAGTGGAGGCCTTCTGGAACAAGAACCATCAGTTCACAGGGGAAGAAGGGGGCCACTGCTGGGCACTGTTAAATGCACTATTATACAGACTGCAGATAAGAGAATGCTGGTCATTTCCAAGGAGGCACACAGCCGAGCCTCTAGCTCATCACCTCCGAGTTCACCTAGAGAGGGCAGGGAAGAAAGGGTGCCTACAGAGGGAAACAGACCCTCCCCAACACATCCCAAAGGGCAGTTCTAATTACCAACAGGCATGGTGGCTTAAAATAAAGATCTGAGGACTGAGAGGAAAAAACCCACCCAGGATACCTCTGATCAGAATAATCTAGCCGGGCAGATATTCTGCTGTTCTTTCTAGTCCAAGCAACCACCACAAAGACCCCAGAGGCAGAGAAGGGTTCCTACTAAGAGAAAACAAAAGGTATCAAGTCAAAATTTACAAATGTTTTCCATCACCAAAAGGAGATGGACCTTTTCGAACTGGCGTGGGAGAGCTCTTGAGATGAAGACCAAGTTCTGCTCATCTGTTGGCACAGCCTGGACTTGGACCTGGGTTTCTGGCAGAGCCAGCAAAGGCTCCAGCAGCTCAACGGGTTCAGCCCTTCCATAAAAGGCCACTCTACTCTGCCTCGATAAGAAACACATTAAACCTACATATCCCACCCTAGGAAAATCCAGGTTACACCCCACAGCTACCGTGGTATACAATGGCAACCATATTTTCTAGATATCTGGACCTGGAAGCTTGCAAATCAATAGTCGCAAGAGGGCATGTGACTAGTAAGTAAGAAACGGACACACAACTCACACATAGCGTGGCTGGAGCCCCTGGCGCGTGCTGCAGTACAGCACCACCTCTTCCGCCGTGAGACAGGGAAGCCCGCGCAAGGGGACGGCAGGAGGCGGCGCTGGAATCTGAGCTGCACTCCCAGCTCTGGCGCTGCTCTGGCTCCAAGGCTTCGCAGCCTTCCTCGGCAGCCAGGCTCCCACCACCAGCCAGGCTCCCACCACCAGCTGTCCTTCACACAACACAACAAGATCACTGTTTGGGAAGATGGGATTTTCGGTGCTGGGTTTTATATCCATGAACCAGTGACACATCTGTCTCAGGGGCAGTTGCCCGAAAGCGTGCCGTGTCCTGGGCCCCCACAGCCAGGATCTGAGATACAGAAGAAGGAGAGATGAGACACCAGAAGGAGGAATTTAGGAAGAGTAAAAGCAGGAAGGAATGAAACTGCCTTCTTCTCACCCCTGTCCCCCAGGAGCTGACTTTCCCTACCTAGTCCCCACGAAGCAGTCACGTACACCCCCACTTACAGCAGTCCCTGTGTGTCCATGGGGGCTATTCTCCAGGACCCCCCAGTGGATGCCTGAAGCCATAGTTGGTACCAAACCCTACATACAGCTGACCCTCGAGCAACATGGGTCTGAACTGTGCGAGTCCACTTATACACGGGTTTTTTTTCCACATAGAACAGTACTGTAAATGTATTTTCTCTTCCTTATGACTTTCTTAATAATATTTTCTTTTCTCTAGCTTATTCTAAAAATATAGTATATAATGCATATAACATACAAAATATGGGTTAATCAACTGTTCACGCGATTCATAAGGTCAACAGTAGGCTACAGGTAGTTAAGCTTGGGGGAGTCAGAACTTATACATGGATTTTCGACTGTGTGGGGGTTGGCACCTCGAACCCCTATGTTGTTGAGTGCAACTATACACTATGTCTTTTCCTACAGATACGTCCCAATGATAAAGTTTGATTATAAATTAGGCACACTAAAGTGATGACAACAAAAACTACTAACAAAATGGAACCATTTTAACAGGATATCGTAAAGAAGTTATGTCAACGTGCTCTCTCAAAAGATCTTCCTGTTCTGTATTCCCCCTTGCTGTCAGGATGGGAGATGGATGACATGGCGCCTACGTGGTGAGATGAAGTGATGTGAATGACGCAGCATCACTCTGGCCTTCCGACGGCACGTCAGAAAGAGGACCGTCTGCTTCTGGACCGCGGGTGACCATGGGTCACTGAAGCCGCAGAAAGGGAAACTGGGTCAGAGGGGACTGCGGTGCCTTCCTTGGCAGACCCGGGCCTCCTCCTGGCACTCCACCTCTTTACCCTGACAGCTCTGCCACGTCAAGTGACCATGGGATCTCCAAGCTGATGCTCGTTAGCCCATGAAGAGATAACCAAGGTCATGTGAGCTGGCCGGACACGTTCCGCCGCACTTGTTTATAGGCAAGAGGATTAAAGCAGCCTGTCCGGGGAGGGAAGGGGATGAACGCTGTACACAGGGCAAGCACTGGCAATGCGGCCCAGAGGCCTCCCGCCAAGAAAGCTTTTGCTCAAATATAAAGCAGAAAATCTCTCACCAAACGCCAAACCAGCTAACTATGCCAAATGCACTTATGATCCAGTGACCTTGAGGCACTGCTCAACTCTTCCAACGTTCTTTGTTTGAAAGGTTTATGTTAGGGTTTTTTTTTAGGGGGGGGATACTACAGGCAACACAGTACCCCATGAAGAGCCCCAAACTAAATTCACACCCAAGGAAAGCCTTTCTGGCCCACCAAGAAATGTCTAAGGTGTAGGGTTTATGCAAGAAAGGAGGGTCCGAGGGGGTCTTTGGATAAAGCAAGCACTCAGTTCTCAGATGCCTATAGGCCCAAACAGAAGTCAAACTACCCAAATAGAACTTCTTAAACCATTTCTTGCCTACTCAAAGCCAGAACTGGGAGGCAAATTAGGGACCACTCCAGGGCAGCGGGGCTCAGGCGGCAGGGAGCCTGCGGACCCGATGAGGTCCCTCTAACCAGGGAGTCAACTTCAAGACACAGGGAGGAGGAGGGGAGAGAGAGGTCAGCCCCTGAGCTCGTGGCTCCAGGCAGCCTCCACTCCTGCTGGCGATGTGGCAGAGAAGCTCCTGGATCTGCAAATCAGATTCTCTCTTGCTTCTCCGACAGCCATTTATAACAACCCCTAACCAACCAATCCTCCCCTCAGCAAGCTTGGGCTACTCTGGTCTGGTCTCCGCCTCAGGCGCTTGAGCCTTAGCAGCAAGGTGCTTCCACTTGGGTGATCCCTTGGCTGGCTGGAGAGGTGGGTAAGAAGAGGGCTGTGGGGTGGGCTGGCGCCCTTCTCTGGCCAGCCAGAGGGGCAAAGTGAAACACCGGCTGGGAACCTGCGCTCCCTCCTTCAATTTCCCTTTCTAGCAAAGGGGAGCAGCTACTACTTCCCTAACCCTCTACTCACAGTCTGAGGCCAGGGAAGATAGACCTATGAAAACAGAAGGGCAGTCCGGCTTTGGAATTGAAGAACCTGGCTTAGGGAAAAGAGGGGTATTACGCTGCAAGGGAGTCCAAGAATTACCTCCCCAAACCACCCACCAAGCTCTTCTGAAGAGCCCAGGTGTTTAGAAGTGCTTTCCATTTCCCCATGCATCAGAGAAGAGAGTGATCTTGGGCGACACACCCCTGGCTGGGTCACCACCTCCTCTAAGGAGCCCCGGTCTCCCTAACACCAAGGGAGTCCACACCTGCCACAGAGAACCAGCCTGAGACAGTAATGTGCTCCGGAGTTCAGGTACTCACGCGAGCATTAATCTTCCTCCAGATAGCTGCTGTCATGTGGGGCAGTGAGGCGGGCTGAGTCCCTGCTTGGAGCCTCTGAGCCAGTCACTCCAGTTTACTTGGCAGTTTTGGGGGTGGGACGAGGTGGGGGGCGGAGAAGAGGAGGAGGAGGAAGGGAGATTATGAGTCTCTATTTTCAAGCCCCGCCCCTAAAACCAGGGAGGGAAGCAGCTGAGTTCCCGTGTGGGCGCCGGCCAATCTCTGGGCCCTACAGAGCCAACCAGCTGCATGAGGAACTCTGGGGAACGTGCACATCAAACACACTGGGAAAAGGAGGGGAAACCAACACGGGCAGAAGTGAGTTGGTCTCCCGCCAAGAGCTCTGAATGGTACTCCTATCAGAGCTAGAACAGAACAGGAGGTGGGCAGGATTATGGTCCCCGGGGAAAGGCAGGAGGGGAAACAGTAAAAGCCAGGCCAGCACGGGAACAAAACTCACTCCCTGGCAGGAGAGAGGCTGCCCCAGCCGTCCACAGGGCAGAGTCCGTATGCGGTCAGAAGCGAAACACTATCCCATGACACCTTTCTGAGGCGGACAGTCCGTGCTCTAACCTTAGGTCAATCTTCACACGCTTTGCCAGCTGTGCCCTGAACCCTGCAGTTTGGAGCGCGGTCATTTCTCCAATCTTGGAAGTTCAGGTCTGCCGCTCAAGGAGGTGATGACAGGCTGGCAGGGGCACTCTCACTGGCTGTGTCGTGCAAGCGACTTGGCGACGGTGACCGAGGGCAGAGCCGAAGCCACAGATGATGGCCCCTCCCCGGGGAGGAGAGCGCTCCTCCTTTGCCAGAGCAGAGCCCAAAGCTGCCACAGGGAGGTGCTGTTTAGTGACAGAAATGTCTGTCCCGAGTGGCAGAGGGGACAGCCACCAGGTCCTTCCTCTTTCTCACAGAATGCTACCAGGGACCTCCACGGGCTGCCTTTGAAAAGCCGGCCAGGACCTCGGGTGTTAGCAGTGGCCTGTGAGTCACTCCCTCATGCGAAGAGGGAAATCGGTCCTGAAGCAGCTCCCCAGCGTCCTTAGCGAGCCTGCCCCAAAGCTAAAGCCAGAGCCACCCCTACCAGGACTGTAGCCTCAGCTTCCTCTCCACCCAAACCAGCAGGTAAAAAACTAGTCCAGTCCCTCACTTTACAATAGGGGGTGGGGGGACACCAATGGTCATGTCAGCAGGGTGCTTGGCACTGGCAATAGAAGTGACGGCTTCATAGCCAAAGTGCCCCTCCGACACACACACTATGTATCTGTGTGCACACGTACGTGTGTGTCTACGTGTGTGAATGTCTATGTACGTATATATACGTATACATACACGTAGAATGTACATAAGCAATCCATAAAATGGATTTTCAGTCCAAACCCACACAGCTTCTGGATTTTTCCTTCAGCTGCATAACAAGCTGGCTGGTTCCCTTTCCCTGCCTGCAGCTCCAGCCTGGCCCCCGTCCCTTCCTAGAGTCTCACTCTGGGCCCCAGCCAACTGTCTTCAAATGTAGAATGTTCTCAGACCTCCAGGCCTTTGCCACTGCCTCCCACTGCTTGGAACACTTCTCCTCCATCATCCACTCTTACTCTTCTTCCTGATTAGCCGCTGCTCAGACACTGCTTCCAGGAAGCTTTCCCTGCTCCATCCCTGACTTCACAAGGCCCCCGACACACATCACTTCAAGCCTCTTGTACAAGGACTACAAGGACTTTGAGGCTTGCTGAAGGGCCTACTTCACAACTCTTGGTGGCTGCCTTGTTCAAGACTGAGAGCAGCCTGAGGGAAATTTCCAGGACTTAGGTCATTTCTGTATCCTCGGTGCCTAGACATAGTACCGGGCACTATTTCATAAATAGCAGGCTCTCCATAAACGCCTTCCTAATTCACGAGGCAAAGTCAGGGTCAGGGTCTTCCTGCATTTCCCGGAGTCTCCTCACTTGACAGCTCTCAGCACAACTGTGCCTCATGCGAGCCCTCCAACCCAGGTCAGGGCTAGAACGCTGCTGCCTGTTGCTTTCAACCCATCCCCCAAGGCCTTCTGGCACCTCTGTGGATGGAGTGTCTGGCGGGATTTCAGAACTCACACCCAGTGTGTGGAGCTGGGGCTGGCTGCTCTTGCACTTGTCTCTCCCCAGCCTACCTTCTGCCCCAAAGCTAAAGCCAGAGCCACCCCACTAGGACTGTAGCCTCAGCTTCCTCTCCACCCAAACCAGCAGGTAAAAAACCAGTCCAGTCCCTCACTGAGGTCTGTGGGTCAGCCTTCCAAGCAACAGGGCTGCCTCTGAAGTGGAAGCGATGGGGGGTATAGTGCAAGGTCCCCGACAGAGAGACTGATTTGAGACTCGGTCCCATTCAAACAAGTTATATGACCTTGAGCAAGTCATTCACCCTCTTGGGCCCTGTGTCTCCCTCCTTGTAAAATGAAGGTCTGGGTGGGCGTGAGGGTTTTCAAGGCCTCTGTGCTCATACGCCTTCCAGACCTGTCAGGAAGTGGGCATGGTCGGCGCAACCTGAAGAACACATCCTGACTTTGGTTTACATCGGGTCAACCAGACTACGCAATATGCCTTGGACACCAGGCTCTCACATTGGAGAATCTCCTCTGCCTATGGCTGAAAAAATTAAAGTTAACTCAGGTGACTGCTCCAGACTTAGAAACATTACAACCCTGAACTCAGAGTGCCCTAGGGAAGGATCCTCTCCCTCCCTAGACTTCATTTAGCCACAATTTATAAGCTCTTCAACCCTCCCAGCCTCTCTGCCTACCATGAGTAGCTCCAAGGCACAAGGGAAAGGCACTGGGACAGAGTCTATTTCCAGTAGGCCTCAGGGCTCTCTCTGCACACCGTGCGTGCGTGCGTGAGCTGCACGGAGAAGGCACTCCTCAGCACAGTAAGAGTACGCGGCACACCCAGGGCCTATCCCCACCCGCAGGATTCCCCAGCAGCCTGGCTCCTCAGAGAGCTCCTGGGTTGGGAGCTGCCCACCTGATTGCCCTGATTGACCCACGAGGACAGACTGGCTTGGCAGAGCTCCAAGCAGCAGTTTCAGCCTCCCTGCCCCGAGTAAGGGGAGGGGGGAGGCGGGTCCCAGCAGACCAGTCCAACAGGTCCTTTTGCCACCACCCTACAAAGGCTAGTGCCTTCTGCACCAGTTCAGAAGCAGGAGATTCACAAGTCAGGTGGAGCTTTCACATCCTGAGTCATAAGGACCAGGCAATCGAGAAGAAAGGAGAAAATGGTCATCCTCTCATTCCTGCCCTACCCGCAATGGTCCTAGAAAACATGGTCCCTGATCTTATAGTTCTTGGGTCAATTCAGAAAAGCAACTGATCTCCCCCGAGATGCTCCAAGAAAAATCTCGGTTCTCATCATCACCAGGCACTGAGGTGGTGTGAAATTAGTTCTTCCTGTGCCATGCTCCTGAGCTTTTCGCCCACTATAAATAACTCCAGTTTCTGATACAGGCCACGTGATGTCTCCAACTCTGGACAAAATCCCCAACACTCTGTGTGCCTCCATTCACCCATCCAAAAGAGAGGAGGATGAAGCCACCTGAACCAGAAGCAACAATGTAGCCAGAGATGCTGTGTGTCAGAGGAAAGAACAGAACTCAGCAAAACGAGGAGGGCTTGCTTTCTGGCTTCAGTTCCTACTTCAGGAAGCCAGACAGGGCTTCCTCAGCAGCGTGTTTTCCCCGCATGGTTTCCTCTCTGGGTTCTTAACACAACCCAGTAACGATGTTGACTTTTCTCCTTATCCTCTCACCCTGAAAAAGTTCTCTTTAGTCATTATTACACCTGTTAAGACACAAATTAAGACTTTTATGTCCAAAAACTGGATAGAGAGGTGTCTGATTTACAAATCAATATGGACACACTCCCTCAAGGGTGTAAAGAAGGTCTATTTTATAATTTTTCTGACTTTTTATTTCATAAATAATTGAGAGATGACCATACACAAACACTCCACAAGAGTGTTTGTGTATGGTGAGGAAAGGATACAGAAAAAGACAAAACCGGCCTAGACTTCAAAAGAGCTTTTTATCTAGTAGGAGAGATAGATAAGCACGAATCATACAGTCTAATGTATGACCAAATCCAGGAACTAAAGTTAACAGTACACTTATTGCCGCCAATTTACTAGAAGTCTATGGCTTTTGTTCTTTTTCAGAAGAACCATGGATGAAGAGATCTGAAGATCGCAGGTCTAACTTCTAGCTAGGACCATGAGTTCTGCCAGGATCTATCTGGCTTCAGTGAATGGGGATACCCACCCACCCATTAAGTCAACCGTGGTTGAGTTGTGGACGCTGGCCTAAAATGAAGCCAACCCAGGGAGACTCACTGAAGAGTAAGCATTGAGCCTTCCTGGTCTCCTCCCCAACTGGAAATTAGACCTAACAAGCAAGTAAAGATGGTATGGGAAGAGTTTAAACTCAAGTCAAAGAAGGTGCTCAGGACTCAGGTCATGGAAATGAAATCAGAATAAACCCCTAGGCAAGAGAACAAAAGAGGGTGCTCTTGGGGAAGTTTGCAAGGGATTCCTAAAGTGCTGCATCTAGAACCACCATCGCAGTGCTGACTGTGAAGAGGGAGCCACACTTATGTATTTTTCCTTTTATTTCCCAACTGTTGGTTGTCAAGCCTGATATCCCCCCTTAACTCCCATTCAATCAGTGCCAGAGCTCGGTGCACACTGATCCTGGCTTTTAAATAGGACCCTTACCTATCGGGCTACCGGCAGCAGCAGAGCTCTTCTGGAAGGTAGTAGGAAGGAACAAATACTCATTCCTGAAAGTACCCGGAAAGAAAATTCCCTAGACAAACAGAGAAGAGTCTATGCACTTAAAAAAAAAAAAAAAAAAAAAAAGTCAGTCACTTCAGGGCCTGGGGATAAAGATCAAGGCCCAAGTCCTCCTCCATTGTGGAGGAAAACAATTCTGAAGCCAGTTATAACTTAAAAATGGGAAAAGCTGGTAAGAAGCTTGGTCCAAATCACCTCAAAAGAAAATCACTTCCTGAAATTAAAATAAAAAGCAAAACAAAACAAACAAAACAAAACAAAAAAACAACTTTCCTGTACAGCAGATGACATATTAGCTACACAAGGACCTTCCAGAACAGTTTACCGTGAAGAATGTTATAATGCGGGCATTCTGGAGGGGAAGCCGGGACCGCAGCACCAACATACGTATTACTGAGAAAATCCTCACGCCACCATCAGGACTGCGGAGCGCCGCCAGGGCCTGACATTTGTCACTGGGGTGGGTTAACAGCGCGGGTTTGGCAGCTTGCCCTGGCGGCTGTTTCACAAGCAGTTTCTGTGGTTTCAAGAAAGGCAGGGTGTTTGCTTTTAAACACTATCTTAAAAATATACTTCAGAATCGAGTTCAACCATTCCAAGATAGGAGGGAATAAACAGCAAACCAAATAAAGGAATCTGGTTCTACCCAACAGAGAAGGAGCACACAGAGCGGCGGGGCTGGGAAAGACCTATCCGCCAAGCTTACCAGAATGGCAAGGAAAGCCGACGTTGTGCATGCCACCAAGTTAGAAAACAAGGACACCCGAAGATTAATCCCGACTCAGGTCTTCAGCTCTCCAAAATAAATTTACCTGGCTCAAATCTATTTATTTAGAAACAAATGAAACAAAACCTCCCCAACAGTTCCGCATCAATGCAAAGGACTGTCATCTAATCAATTAACAGCCACACCTCTCTGCCGGTGTGATGTGGTAATTAAGGGAGAGATTTTTCTCCCTGGGAATACAAGTACAGAAGGGCCAGCCCCTATGGGCCTAACCCATTATGACAGCCTTTTTATTAGCAAGAAAACACTGCCATGCACTCTCCAAGGAAGCAGTGGCCCGCATCACTAAAGAACACCTGTGTGTGAACAGCAGCTACTCCACGAAGAGATAAAAACGTGCTGGCGTTGGTGTGGGAGGGGCGACCACTCATAAGGAGGCCCACAGGCTGCGCTTCTCCAGGTAACTTACATGGACCCTGGTTTCGAACAGGGAACAAAAAGATGGGTTCTACAGTAATTTAGAAATGGCACATAACCATGATCTTGGAGAAGCGAATCAGGTCTGAACACAAATATGACTCTTCTGGTTGGACTCCCTCTTCCTCCCCGAGAGAGCAGCAAGAGGGGAACAGGTGGGTAAATGAGGCTTGAATTAAGGGCAGCAGCTCACCGCTTTACTCTCACTCCACGCTGGCAACTTAAAATAGCCTTACGATTTTAGAACTTTGCTAATAAAACTCAAAATGCCTAACAGGATAAAAGAAAAGCCACTATTTCCCAGGTAAGACAAACAAGTTAATCAAATCATAAACTCCTAAACTCAAGTTAATTAAAATTCCACAGAGGGGCACAGAACAATGACTCTAAGACACAACTGCAGATGTCTGGGAGAACCATAAGCATAGCTACCAGGACTAGCTTCAGGAGAGAGCAGGGAACCAAAAGAAAGACTGAACAAAAGCAAACAGGAAGTAGTGGCACATAAAACAAGCAACGGGATAAAGAGGCACAGCAGGACAGCCGGAGCCCAGCTCCCAGGACTGAACTGGCAAGTAGTGAGTGCACACAGAGGCCTGGCACTACCAGCTACGGTGCTCAGCACGCTTGGCAGTCACGGCTAAAAGCAAGTAGCTCTGGGCCTCTGGGTAAGTGGCACGTAGAGGGTTGTAAAGGGAGAACGTTATTTTTGTGATAAAATGTACACAAAGATCTATGCACAAAAGCTTTTTTTTTTTTCCCCTTTTTGGGGGAGGCTGGGGGTGTGGGGGAGTGCCTACAAAAAGAGTTCTAGAATCCCAGTAATTCACGGTGCTACAGAGTAGGACCAGTCAAATCTAGGAATCTAAACTGTCACATGCTATGAGGTACTTACTTACTGGTTACCAATTTTAGGTCTCAGGACTCTGGCTTTTCTAAAACGATCCTTGAAATTCCAGAAGATGAGAAGACAGAACAATCAGAAGCCAGGATTAAATAATAAAAAATAAAGATTAAAAAAAAGTTTCCGGGACGCCTGGGTGGCTCAGTTGGTTAAGCGACTACCTTCGACTCAGGTCATGATCCCGGAGACCCGGGATCGAGCCCCACATCAGGCTCCCTGCTTGGTGGGAAGCCTGCTTCTCCCTCTCTCACTCCCCCTGCTTGTGTTCCCTCTTTGGCTGTGTTTCTGTCAAATAAATAAAATCTTTAAAAAAAAAAAAGTTTCCCATAGCTCTTACATGGAGCCATCAAGACCAGGGAGGTAAGCCCAGAGAGCTGCATCTCACCCTTGAGCCACAAAGGGCAGAAATGATCTGGGGCAGAGGCGGCCATGCACCACTCTGAAGCCAACCTGGGAGACAGGTTTTTCTCCACACCGACTAGGAGTTAGCCCCAAGGGATCTGTCTCTTCCTACTGCGTGGCCACCACTGAAGCCGAACCAAAGGGTTCACCAGGTGAAAGTTTTGCTCTGACACCGACACACACTGGACCACTCCGGACCACTCAGGTTTGTAACCTTAAACATATTACTCAACACTTCTGGACCTCTTGTTTCCTCATCTGTAAAATAGTAAGGCTTACCACCTCACAGAGATCAAATGAGTTAATCAATGTAGGACAGCTAAACTGGGACAAACTAAGTGTTCGGTACGTGTTGGCTACTACGATGTCTACAGCCAGTAGCCTCCTGAACACACCCTGTGAGTGAGAATGGGCAGGGCAGTCTACACTTCCAGTACTCAGTCGGTTCCCTTTTAGAGTTCCCCAACCGCTTGGATACCGGAGCGCTATCTAGGAGGCACTGTTACTGAGTCACTGCCTTAGCTAACAGAATGAACAGATCTCCTTTGAAAGCAAAAAAGTCTATCTTCCATACAGACCAGCGCCCGAAGAGAGAGAGAAAAGCACATCAAATTCAATTCTGGAATTGAAATGAAAGCCACATGTGACTCTGAAAAAAAATAAGCTTTGTGTAAAAAGCAGAGGATTATGGGACCGCTGAGTGATGGGAAATGGAGCTATAATCCTGCAAGTCTATATGTAGACTCAAACTGATATAAGTTAAGCACTTGATTAAACACTGTTTTTTAATGACCTGATGAGAAGTGATTCTGAGCAAATGAGATGAATTTAAAAAGATTTGCTTCAAGCTCGTACAAGAGACTATTAGAGGAGGCCCCAAGGTCTACAACTAGCTGCCCCAAGGGAAGCCTTCCAGAGTCAGAGGGGCCAAGGAAACTGGAGAATGAGTACAAGCAAAATAACAAGGCGGAGAATGTGAAGATACTCAAGAAACTTTTATTTACTGCTATTTTTTTTAAAATATTTTATTTATTTGATAGAAACACAGCCAGAGAGGGAACACAAGCAGGGGGACTGAGAGAGGGAGAAGCAGGCTTCTTGCCAAGCAGGGAGCCCGATGTGGGACTCGATCCCAGGTCTCCAGGATCGTGACCTGAGCGCTTAACCAACTGAGCCACCCAGGCGCCCTATTTACTGCTATTTTACCTGTCCCTTAAAGACCCATCAGGCAAAGCACCCTGTTACACACCAAATCTGCTTACCTCTTACAGTAGAAAATAAAGTATCTCCGTCAAATATGGGATATGGCAGGCACGTTTCATTAAGAAACAGGGCCAACAAAAGTTACGCACAGAGAAAACAGGAACAAAGTGTGTGGGCTCTGCAGCCACCCAGGGAACGGACTGTCGGGCGTCCTGGCTAGAGTGACTGGAGCCTACGGCACCAAGGTGCTTCAAGGATAGAAGCTAAGCAAGCTTTGCAGTTTTCAAATTTGGAATTGACCAATAGCCAATGCATAAGCTTAAAAAAAAAAAAAATCTGTCATAATGAAATCCGAGTAAGCCAAATGATCTTTTTCATGGGGGAAAAAAAAGGCCAATGCTCCATATTAGAAGGAGGAAAATAGCCAACTTTGTTCAAAGTCCCTTGGGTCACTGAGAACCAGCTTCCTCAGCTAGACGGACTGCAAACCCAGGTAGCAAGGACCTTCCCGCAGCCCAGCCAGCACTCACGGAATTGCAAAACAAATGCTCAGTATGAGGTCATATCAAGTAACCAACCAATGGAGGGCAGAGATGATCAACCCCATGCTTCTCTAAAAAAGATATTCTCACACTTCTGTCTAGAAACCCTTTATGCTCTCTTTACACTCTTAATTACCAAGGATCTCAAATAGCTTTTATTTTTATATATATATAAAATTTACTTTTATATTTATATATTTATATATTTATATATATTTATATATAATTTATTTTTATATTTATATTTATTTTATATATATAAAATTTAATTATATATATAAATATAATATATATATTTATATAACGACTGTATTATAATTAAAACTGAGAAAATGCTCAACTATTAATTCATTTAAAATATTACTCATCTCACTACAACTACATGTCTTTTTTTTTTTTAAAGATTTCATTTATTTATTTGACAGAGAGAGAGAGATCACAAGTAGGCAGAGAGGCAGGCAGAGAGAGAGGAGGAAGCAGGCTCCCCACTGAGCAGAGCGCCCGATATGGGCCTCGATCCCAGGACCCTGAGATCATAACCTGAGCCGAAGCCAGAGGCTTAACCCACTGAGCCACCCAGGCGCTATATAACTACATGTCTTAATTACATTTTTAACTAACATCAACTCTACATATCGTCAGAGTAAAACTGACATACACTTTTTTTTTCAAGATTTATGTATTTATTTGAGAGCACGCACACAAGTGTGGGAGGGAGAAGGAGAGAATCTCAAGGAGACTCCCTGCTGAGTGCGTGGGGCTCAATCTCATGAGATCATGAACTGAGCCGAAACCAGGACTGAACCAACTGAGCCACACAGGCACCTCCTGAGCTAACTTTTAAAATGAATTAAAGCTACAACACAGCCGAACCCTGAAAACATTATGCTAAGTGCAAGGAGCCAGACTCAAAAAGACAAATACTGTAGAATTCCACTTATAAGAGGTCCCTAGAGTAGTCAAATTCATAGAAAGTAAAACAGAGGTTGAGAGGCTGGGGGAGGGGGAGATGAGAGAGTTCTTGTTTAATTGATATAGAATTTGAGAAAGATTTCTAGAAATAATAGACGGTTAGGTAACACTGTGGATGTACTTAACGCCACTCGACTTATGAATGATTAAAATGTAAATTTTATGTGTATTTTACCATAATGAAAAAATGGAATTAGAGCATAAGGCCATGAGAAAATTTCAGGTTACCATAACTGGGGGACATTCTATAAACTAACCAGTATTTTTTTTTTTAAAGATTTTATTTATTTATTTGACAGAGAGAGATCACAAGTAGGCAAAGAGGCAGGCAGAGAGAGAAGAGGAAGCAGGGTCCCCACTGAGCAGAGAGCCTGACGCAGGCCTCGATCCCAGGACCCTGAGATCATGACATGAGCTAAAGGCAGAGGCTTAACCCACTGAGCCACCCAGGTGCTCTAACCAGTATTTTAAAAAATGGTCAATGTCATAAAAGACCTGGTAAGACTAAGAAATGGTCACAGATCTGAGGAGACTATGGAGACATGACAATTAAATGCAATGTGGGATCCTAGAGTGGGTCCTGAAACAGAAAAAGTACATCAGTGGAAAAACTGATGAAATCTGAACAAGTTCTGTACTGTGGTTGACAGTATTATACCAAGGTTAATTCTTAGGTTAATTCTCAAGGTTCTGTGGTTATCGAAAATGTTAACACAAGGGGAAGCTGAGTGAAGAATGTATAGGAACTCTCTGGGTTAGCTTTGCAACTTTTCTAAATTTAAGAATATCTCAAAATAAAAAAAAAATTAACTGTTTAAAAAACCTCACAAGGCCAATGTTCTGTATGTGAAGAAGAAAATGAGCCAACTTTGGTCCAAGTCCTAGGTGACAGCACTGAGAACCAGGTTCCTCAGCTAGAATGACAGCAAATCAGGGCGGCAAGTGCTTTTGAGACACAGCCAGGACTAAATGGGGGCTGGGAATTGCAAAATGGGTTTTTATGAAATGACCAAGAAATCGACCAACCAAAGCCAGGGAGAATTAATCCAAGTTCTGTCTACATCTGTGCTTCTTACACTTTTTGGTTTCAGAAATTCTCTGCAACTATTAAAAATAATGGAGTGTATCTATCAATATTTACTGTATTAGAAATAAGAAAAGACTTAAATATGTATCCATTCATTTAAAAGAATGTAAAAGACCCATTACATGTAAACATGAGTTACTTTTTTTCTTTTTTAAAGATTTTATTTATTTGAGCGAGAGAGAGAGTGAGAAAGAGAGCATAAGAGGGGAGGTAAGAGGGAGAAGCAGACTCCCGGCGGAGCTGGAAGCCCCATGTGGAACTCGATCCTGGAACTCCAGGATCATGACCTGAGCAGAAGGCAGTGGCCCAACCAACTAAGCCACCCAGACGTCCCGAGTTATTTATTTGTTTGAGAGGGAGAGAGGGAGCATGCATACGCAGAGAGGGAGAGAGAGAATCTCCAGCAGACTCCACATTGTGCATGGAGCCTGATGTGGGGCTCGATCTCATGACCCTGAGATCCTGACCTGAGCTGTAACTGAAAGTCAGACACTTAACCAACTGAGCCACCCAGGTGCCTCATGAGTTACTTATTTTTAATGAGAAAAACAAAACAAAACAAAACCAAAACCTGTGTTTGCCAAACCACAATTTCACACATACCAAAGGTATTCCACCCCATGAACTTCTCTCATAATCCAATCAAAACACAATACTGGACAAAAACTCAAAAAACCCACACTAATAAACTTGAGAAAAAGAAATGAGGAAAATTTAAAAGAAGAAAGGGAAAGGGAAAATGAGGAAAAGAAAAAAATTAAGGAAAAAAGGAAGGGGGAATAAATAAGCCACAGATAAAAACGATAACGAAAAACCTCACGGGGCCGATACCGTATGTATTAGAAGGAGGAAATAAGTTCGCTTGGGTCAAAGTCTCTGGGGTCCACACAGGGGACTATAGCAGCTGGAACTATAAACAAGGGCTCCTTCTGAAGTCATTGCAAGTAACCAAACCAAGACAGACGATCAACTCAAGTTTTGTCTACAAAGGTTTTTCTCACTTTTCAGTCTCCAGAACTCTCTATACTCTTAAATAAATTACCAAGGATTGCAGAAATCTTCTGTTTATGCGGGCTATAGCTGTCGATAGCTACCTTATTAGAAACTGAAACAGTAATGTAAAAAATATTTTTATTAATTCATTCAAAATACTAAAGCCCACTACATGTTTATATGGAAAACCTATATTTTTGTGTGAAAAAACTGTATTTTCTAAAACATAATTAAATTCATGGCAAAAATTGCACTGTTTCACATTGTTGTACATTATCTGTAATGTCTGGCTTAATGGACAAGAGTCGACTTCTTATATCTGCTTCTGCATTTGATGTGCTTCGATCTGTTGTTCTGGTTGGAAGATATAAAGAAAATCTCCTTTCATACAGACCTGTATAGTTGGAAAATGAAGTTTAATAGCCTTTCAGGTACTAAGAATTTATTCTTCGACACCAGACCAAAACTCAAAAGTAGTAGTTTTTAAAAGCTAGTGGCAATGTGCAATCTGAAACTTTTTATCAATGACTTTTTTGTGTGTACTTTTATGTTAAAATCCATTGGTCATCCTGCGATTTTTGGGTGGCCCTTTTACTTACAGACAATCTGGGAAATAATCCTTCATTGAATTATACAGAATTTCCAAATACGGACATTTCATGCAATACCAGAAAATCACATTCCATTAATTTTACCACTGATCTCATCAAAACAAGTCTCTGACAAATACAAGTTTTCGAAAATTCTCATTTTTGCCTGAAAGCTTGAATTTTATCACTGGCAACGGTGACAGACTCACTTTGTTCAATTTCAAGAAAATGTCCACTAAACACTCAAGTATGAATAACTATAGTTTATCCGCCAGTTGTTCTTTCAAGTAAAAATGATGATCCATGCAGCTGGTTCAGCTCCAACACACTGGGGCATTTTCTCCAGACACTCACTGTACTATGGTATCCAGCAGCAAGGCTCCATGGATACTTGGCATTTCATCACTCAAAATATTAAAGAGACTTTTATTAGAGGCGTGAGATTTAATAAAAATTAATAATTTTTAGTGCTTCATCCAAGAATTCTTAGGTGAAAACGGGTGGTTGTTTTGTTTTGTTTTAAACCACAAGCCCAGAGCAGGAAAGAAGTCCACGACTACCACCACTAGGAGAGTCTGGTGCCACTCACTGCCTTGATTCGTGTCATGAAGCCAGCAATTTTCTCTGCCACTGCTTCTGCCATTGCTTTTGCACCAACAGGGCAAATGGAAACAAAGTTGCTCCAGGATGAACCGTGAGAGTCAAGGGAGTTATTCAGCCCCTCGCATATTTATCACTAATTGTGTTCACTGCTGAGCATTCACATAAAAGAAAATTCTCTGAGGCGTAGTTGGTGCAGACACACGTGGAGCCATATCTGTAAATGTGCACATCTGTAAGGCAAAAGCACAATTCTGCAAACAAGATATGAACTGGGTCTTTGTATCTGTAGCCAGATCTTTAATTCGACGGCAAGTCATGGTAAAACATGAAGTGCTCCTGCCCTGGATTTTACTGACTTTTCATCCAGTGGGCATTCAGCAGTGCCTGCTGCTCAAGACTTTTTATTAGTCTCTCGGCTATTGGGTAGGCTGTGCCAGCCAAAGCAATGGCAAAACTTATCTGTAAGATTCGGGGACTTTTTCATTTCTAGGTCAGAATGCTAGAGCAAATTCTGGCTTTTAAAGAGCTCATGGTGTGTACACTTAAGATACTCAATTCCTTTTTCTTTAAGCTCTGAATGATAGGTCTTGACACGATGTTGCAACTTAACTGGCAGGATAATACTACACAGACATGTTGTTGCGTAAGACACGATAAAGTACATTGTTAACATCTATAAAGCCGAGGACAAGATAGCTTTCATTATAATACCCTCTCTTTTAATAACTTTTCATTTCTTATTTACAATTTTGCCTAGATTCTTCACATTGCTCCCATTCACTTGCTGATGTATCCATTTCAGTAAACAGAGATCTCAAGTCTTCTAATCTCCCTTTTTAAAGCCAACAATCCATCCTTAAATATAAGAGAAATATGATAAATTTTCCTCTGTTTTAGAATAGAGTGCTAAAAAAAGTGGTAAGTGAAATTTTTAAAAATCAAAGTCTTTCCCCAAAGCTTTTACAAGTTTTACAAGTCGTACTTACTTCTTGTTGTGTTTCCTCGAAGGTGCCAGGAAAATGCTGGCATTTCAAAATAATGATTTATAGGACAATAATAAGGTTTACAGGGATTACAGGAGGTACAATCAAAGACAGCTAGTAAGAGTACAGTAGAAGTACTGAGAACAAACTGAATTCATCACTGCAAACTTCCGTATTTATACCTTAAAGGACTACCTTAAACATTCCAGAAAACACAAGAATACAGAAGCACACATTTCATTAGCCAAGAGTGATGATGTCAGCACACATCATTCAGCCTCTGGAAAACTCCACTGGACACTGAGAGAAGGAGAGTGAAAAAGGCAAATACTGCATTAATGTTGTGATGAAATTCATTTTGATTTCACGTACCACCGAATGGGTCTTAGGGAGCCCCAGGGTCCTCAAACCACACTTTGGAAGCCACATTCAATATCGCCATTATCAGAATTAACAAGCACCTCCTCCGACCCCTCTCCAGACAAGGTCCCGCGTTGCAGCATTCCACACAGGTCACAGGAAAACAGCCAAAAACTAACTTAGACCCTGTCACCAGGGAAACTGGGATACCAACCCTAGTAAGTTGTCAGATTGCCAAGCCTGTCTTTACTAAGAAAGGTGGCTCCAGTGACATAAAAACAAAATGTTTTCTAAAGCAACAAATCCTTAACTTTATATAAATCAGACAAGTAGGAGAGAGGACTGGGTGGTTCCGGGATTCTATACATGGAGGAGATCTCAGACTGTCAGAATTTCTCTCCTGAGCCATGCCACCAAAGAGGCATAGAAACAGGTCAGGCAGAGTGGGACACGGAGATGAAAACCCGAGATGGACAGCGATAATGAAGGAACAGAGTTCAAAGAAACCAAACAGAAAAAAAGGAAGTGAGAGAAGTCAGCAGAGGGGTCAAAAGGAAGAGGAAAATACAGTGAAAGAAATATTCCCTGATGAGCTCTGAGGTGACACTGCTACCTTTCTCCTTGGCAGCTGCAATGTAAAAAAACAAGGCAACTTACTTGCTGTTGTGACCAGGCATTCTGGCTCTAGAAGTACAAGAGATAAAGATAAACAAAGAACCAACTGAGACCAAAATCTCAGCCTAAGATTCAAAGTCCAGGAACCCCTAGGAGCAGCTGAGAAATGGCTACAACCCTTCCAGGCCTCACAAAGGGGAGGCTTTCTTCTCACTTTAGAGAAGCCAACAGAGATAACAAGGACCTGCCCATGAAGGCCCCTTTGCTAGTGAAAAGGGAACCTAAAATCATTAGCTGCTAAGTTTCCATGTGGTCTTTAAGAGAAACAGGGAGCCTCCTCCTGTTGCCAAAGGGTAAAGTACTGCACTTGAAGAAAGGAACGTGAAAGAAATCCCATGGGCTGAATTTGCAGGCCTCCTGTAACACCCGGATAACAACACTCAGAAGAAACTGGGGGGGGGGGTGTTTCCTGGTTTTTGGGCTTTGGACTTGGCCCTCCAGGCACGGATGAGGCTGCACACATACCACCACCACCACTCACAACACGGAAATTTGGGCAAACGAAAGGTAATGTTTTGGGGTGTTTCTTTTTTTTCATCGATAAAATCACCTAATATTGATATCCTGTAAATAAATGCACCCCCATTTTCTGAAGTCATCTCAATAGTACTTAAACCTCTCCAACAGCATTTTTATTCAGAAAACAGGTTGGCTGTTTTTTATTCAGAAAACCAAAAAGACTAAACCAAACCAAAAACTAACTAAAATAAACAAATTTTTATTTATTTATTTTTAAAGATTTTACTCATTTATTTCAGAGAGAGAGTAGAACACAAGCAGGGGGAGAGGCAAGGGATGCGGCTAGACCTCAGGGCCCCTGGGATCATGATGTGAACCAAAGAAGATGCTTAACCAACTGAGCCACCCAGGTGCCCAAAATAAACAAATTTTTTAAAAAATTGCTGTAAAAAGCACCTAAGGGACCCTAATGACTAAAAGAAACCAAGATTCTTTCAATCAATTCAGAGAAATTCCAACATACACTTACCTGGAGTTGTGGGATGCTCAGAGAAAACCCACTGAGTTGCTCAGCTAGAACAGTGATGACAATGATTATGTCCTGCCAGGCATTATTCTAACTGCTTTATATTAACTACCCCTTTTAACGCTCACAATAACTACATCTACAAGATAGGTACTATCATGACTCCTTTTCTTACAGATGAGCAAACAGGCCTGGAGCATTCAAGTAAGCCCAAGGCCATGGTAGGGACTGACCAAGATTCCAGGACAGGGTATGGAACCGTAGAACCTGCTGTAACCACAACTCACCACTTATTGGAAGTCCCCAAGTCCTGGGATCTCTTTTCAACACTGCCATAAGCTCAACTCAATTAGAATGCTATTGCTAGACAAAGCAGGCCTGAGGGGCCCCACTTCCTGTGACTAGAGAACCAGTAATTCAAACTCTTGTGGGCAAAAACAAAGCAACAAGCCACAAGTACATCCAACACCACAAGCAAAGACACTCAGATGATGGCCATCTGTTGCGGGGGGGCAGGGGGGGTGTGGGGAAGAGATGAGGGGTAGGGGAAGGCCAGCAGACTCTCTGGTCTAAAGAAGGTGAAGGAAAAGGGCCACACTCCGTACAGGGTATCAGTAACCAAAACAAAACCCTTAGTGAAGTGGTGCTCAGGAAAAGCAAGGTAGCGATCATTGCAGTAGCGACAGGAGCAGCCTGCCACCAAGGGCAAGGGCAAGGGCAAGGGCTGGAACTCTGTTTGCAGGTGGTTTCACTCGTTAATCACCGAACTTTCGGACATGGGATTTTTCCGTTTAGTGGGGGGCTGGGAAAAAAAACCCTGCTATATTAGTAGCGCCCATGGTCATAGAAGCCTCAGAATCCTATGTCCTTTCCCGGAGAAAGATTTTCTGCCGCTGTTCAGGAAGTGCCAGCATATGGTGACTGATGACTCCCACCTTTCCTACAGGTACAGATCAGGAACAAACTCACACTGTTCCCCAAGGGTGAAGTACCTGCTGAACTGCCAAAAACCAAAAGTATTCTCTCTCCTTTTCTCTTCCCCAACAGGCCTAGACAGACAGCCCCGCTTGCATCAAGCCAAAAGGTATGGGGTCTTACTGGATTTAGCTGCCAGATCACAACAGCCAGGAGTCAGATCCCCATCTCAAACCACAGATCCAGTCCCTTCTCCCAGGCCAGGCTGCAGCGCGTTCTGCCAAGCTGTGACCGGTTAAGGGGTGTGACCCAAGAATAAGAGCTGTATCTTAGAGCGTCCGATGAAAGGTATGTAAGAAAGTTGCCCCTGAGCAGCCCTGGGTGTAGAGACACCGAGCTCAGAGACCCGTTCAGTAATGGGAGGGGATGGGGGTGTTTACAGACCTCATCCAAACTCATACCTCAATGAGCAGAGCCCCAGAGGAGGCAGACTTTTGCACTGCCAACTTCCCAAAGAGCACACGGGAAAATAGGCCGAGACTGCTCAAAACCAGCTGGACTGGTTTTACAGAGAAGCCTCCGGTCTGCTCCACCTTCCTTAGGTTAAAAAGAAAAAAGGTGGCTTGGAGCCAATCATTGAACACACCTCTCCTTTTCTCCTCTCTCCCCACCCCCCTTCCTCTCCCCTCCTATCTGCTCTCCCTCAGGACTCAAGTAGCCATCAATATCAGCGTCCATCCTGTCCTCGCCTACCAAACCTGTGCTTACCTGGCTTCATAACTCTAACATTAACCGTCTGATGAGCAAAAGGAAAGGCATTTGTTTTTGCCCCTTCTGCCCTCATTTTCTAATGAGAAATGTAGGGATAAATGGAAGTAGGGAGAAAAAGTGTCTAGGGACCAAGAAACTTCAAAACCCTCTAGCAAAAGCAGACAAACAGGTGAAGGAATCTGGTTTATTTCTACCCCCTAAAGGACGAGCAGCGCTAGTGGGCAAGAGAAAGAACTGGGATCCCTCCTTCAATGAACGATCGCTGGAAACCAAGAGGCCAGGTTCTCCTGTGGTGTGGTCTCAGAATCAGATG
Source organism: Spilogale gracilis (assembly GCA_004023965.1). Taxonomy (NCBI): domain Eukaryota; kingdom Metazoa; phylum Chordata; class Mammalia; order Carnivora; family Mephitidae; genus Spilogale; species Spilogale gracilis. The sequence continues at coordinate 47,736 of PITA01009130.1, read as the reverse complement.
CACGGCGACAGCCCAGAAGGCAGCAAGGGCACTCAGCGGCCAACACCAAAAAGGTGGTGGTGGGGTGGTGACGTTCTGCTCCAAGAGCTAGAGCTTTCAGAGTTAACGTCGGGAGAGATGGCCTCTTCCCGTGCCAGAAGTGGAAATGGATGGTTTCCTCCCCCACAGAGTTTGTAAAGGCTTACTCCTCCCTCTCCCGAGACAGAAGGGGAAAATGCACAGATAACACTGCAGTGACTCACTCGTGTTTGATGAAGGCTGAGAGAAAGCCTGGAGAATCCAAGCTAGAAGTGCAAAAAGGTACAAATGCTGGCATCTCTCATCAAGACAAGGAAACCCAGCCACCTATCTGGTTTGTCACTTTGCTGAACTTCCGCTGGAGGAAGGCCTAGGTTTAAACTCCACCCACCCTTTCCCTATCCCCCTCGGTTTTTGCTTTGCTAGGCAAGTGGCAAACCCGGCAGCATCAACGGCTTGGAGAGAATCAAACCCTTTCTGCCTCTCCTCTCACGGAGGCGGCCCAGGAGCCACAGTCTACAGCTTAACCAGGCGAGGGGGAGGGTTGGGCTGGGGTGGGACCTGGTTACTGCAGGAAAGCCTCATTGGGCAGTGGGAGGACAACCGCCCTCCTCGCCCTTTCCATCTGCTGAGGTTACTTCAACCGGATCCATTAATGGGCTTCAAAGTGCTGCGGGGGGGGGGGGGGGGGGGGGGGGGGGGGGGGGGGGGGGGGGGAGGACACGGACGGAGAGTCCATTTAGCAGAGCTATCATGGGGCCAAAGGTGGCGCCCAGCCCCCACCTGGCTTGTCGATAATGGGCCACAAGTCTGAGGCTTGGCTGCACTCTAGGCATAAAATATTAATTCCAGTTGACACAATACATATGTAGGAAAGTCATGGCAGCTCCTGGGAGAGGAGAAAGGCCAGCAAGGTGGCTAAGTGTGCGATGGGAAAGACTTCATAGAGGCATGAGTTAGTCCTGGTCAAATGCCCCCTGAGAATTGGGTTGTTGTGTCCAAAGGGGAAAGTGTATAATCAGAGGAGTTTAACCATGCAAACCTCCCAGGCAAATTCTCAATTTTGTCCTATCTCATAGGCATCAGTTAAGACACTAAGACACTGACAGTGAAAAGAATCTCAGGCCCAATCTTTGGTCACCATCTGAAAGATGCAGTCATTCCCTGTGCAAACTTGATTTTAATCTAAAACAGTCCAAGTTTCAATGGCTTGTATCCATCTGTTTAGCTACTTCCCAAAGTCCATAGATGAGAGAAATTATTACAATTTATTAGGTAGTTACCTTTACTGGGTTCAAAGATTATGGCATGGTGAGCAACTCTGCGAACTCTCCTCTCCTACAGCCCTGGCTCTTGCAAGGCCTCATTCTAATTTCTAGGGCCATGCAGGAAGTGAGAATGTCATCCACCCACACCTCTGACCAGAAGGCAGCACCACTAAGGAGCCCTTGGCTAGAGTCAAAGGGCAGAAGTCGGAGTCTGTACCCAGAGCACAGTGCCCGCACAGCTCCCAGGGCGTCAGATGAGATGAGAGCCAACCCAGCTCTCTACTCGAGTCAACACTAAAACCAAATTATTCAATGCAACATTCAGCCAGAATCAACACTGGCATCCAAGGGATGTGTGTTTGGAGCGGTTCAGTTGTTCTTTATAGGATTCTATAAGTTAAATTTGCTCACTTCAGCCAGACTTCCACACCCCTCTTCCTAGAACCACCCAAAAGAATAAACGCCACTCACTCCCCAGAAGACTGGCAGCAACTCCCTCCCTTGCCCGTTGCAGTCAAAGGGGCTGGTAGTGAAAGGCTCCTGCTTTCTGTCAGAGGCTTCCCTCGTGGTTCCTGAGGCCCAGGGGTGGCACAGGTCTGAAGCCACGGCCGCCCTCTACCAGGTGTTACAGGGAAATTCTGGCCAACAGCAGGAGAACTCTGGAAGTTGGACCCCTCTCCGCACTTGCCTATGACTGCCGACCCTGGCTGGAAGACATTCATCTTGCTGATTGCTTTCACCACAGCCAAGCCTCCAGGCCAGCAGAGCCATTTGGAAAAGAAGTGGACAGAAAGCTCAGCTCACAGACTGAGAATCCCCAAAGCTACCAGCCCCAGGTTACAACCCTCCTTCTGCAAGTGAAAGAACAGTCTACAGCTAAGAGAAAACACATCTGCAACCAGGTGTCACAGAATCATCTTAGAGACGGGGCTTGACTTTCATCTCCCACTTTCACTGGGAGAAGCAGAGTCGACAGCAAACAGGCACTCTTCCTGCAACACAAGGCTTATTTTTATGCTTCCACATTTTCTGTGTGTGTGTGTTATGTGTGTTTAATTCAGATGTGATCAAAGAGCTCCTGGAAACGGCTTCTCATCAGCCACGTTTTAATAAAGAAAGGGAGAGGAAGAGCAAAATGGGGTGGGAGCTTGAAGACAATCAGGAGAGTTTGTTTACCTATTTCCTGGTGAAACCAGTTTAAGTAATTTAAACCTAAATACAGTGCTAGAGCATCTTTAGGGGGAAGGAATCAGCCCAACCAAATCCCTTGCTTTTTATTTCACAACATTATGGCTTGCTGCAACCACTGAACTTCCAGGACTAGAATCACAACAGAACCACGAGCTTTCTTGCTCTTACCTGGTGGCATCACCTACTCTAAAGGAAGCCAAAGCTTCTGGCATCCCTGGCCTTATGACCAGAAGGGCTGCTACTTGTCTTTTTCCTTGTTTTGAAAAATATAGGTATTTGCCTGTGGTAGGGGTATGCAAGCTTTTCCAAAGGCTGTGCTTTTACTGGGACGAGACTTAACGTCAAGTAAATAGCATGCCTGGTTACCCTGAGAATGCCAGCAGAAGCGATGAAGCGGCTCAGGGGAACCTAAGTCCACAGAGTGCAAACGGGATGAGTAATTCACAATCTGGAACAGGATGACAAAGTATGCAGCCACTGCTCCAGACAAAGTTATCAAAGAGCAGCTTGCATTCCCGAATGGTGCAGCCGATTACTGCTCTCACAAAATCAATGGGTGTGCGCCGACTTCCTACTACGCGCTCAGCACTCTGCGAGCCATGTAGGGAAGAGAGGAAATCAATGCACACATCACAAGAAAAAGACCATGGCAAGAATACATTTACATTTAGTAAACAGCACAAAGAAACCACATAGAGGCAGTCTGTTACTCTACTTTGCTCAACACAATGCCCCCCACAGCCTCAGCAAGAGAGTAGGCACTCCATCGCCACTCCCCGCGTGCCTGAGGGTGTCAGTCAGTCACTGGGCCGGCCTCCTCCTACCAGCTCTTAACAGTCTGGGAAAGTTCTCCGGTTTAGCAGGGTTTACCGGCTAAGACAAAGGCTGTGATAGGAAAAGGAATGGAACAAGCCACCTCAGGGGGGCCTAGAAAAGTGGTTCCCAGCAAGGAGAGAAACAGCTGGCAAATGAGGGCAAGACTGGGAGATACAAGACCACGCTCCGGTTTCCAAAGACCTCAGTCCCATTCAGAGTCAGTTGCAAAACCCAATGATGAAACAGAAATCCACCAGCCCTCCCTCTCAACTCATTTCACCCCCAGAAGCAATCAATCCATCAGCAACAAAAGGGTCAACCCGGGAAGAGAAAAACTCGGGCCAGAACTCCTCCTGAGTTCCTCACTGCCCAGGTGACAGAACCAGGGCGGGTGACACAAGAGAAAAATGCAGGAAAGCGCAACAAGGGCAGATTTTCCAGGGAAGGATGTGAACACGCAAGAGAACAGAACAACATTCTACTGAGCTACGAAAAAAGAGTGTAAGGAGAGGAAAACATAAAGGATGTCGTAAGGGAGAGGACGCAGAAAGGCGCTGCAGCCCCAGGGGAGGAGAGCTCCTTTCTCAAGTTTTTCTGGGCCTTGTAAAGTTCTCCACTGACAAGGGTGAAGGAGGCAGGGGACTCTCTCCAGAGCAGATAGCAGTCAACAAGGGACTCGGGATATGGGGAAAGAAAGGGGAGGGGTGGAAAGTGGACGCCTCTCAGCTCACAGGTGAGGTGACACAGAAAACGCTAAAGCTTGGGTGACAGATGATAGCAGTGATTGCCAGGACAGGGGCGGGGCGGGGGGAGCTCAAGAAACTAGTATGCTGGGTGCCTGGACGGGGAGTTAAAAACACAAGCCAATCAGGAGGGAAGGGACAGGGGCATGTGTGGGGCAAAGGAATACGATGTGAAGAAGGCAAGAGGCTAATCCGGAGATGAAAAGCAACCCTGGTTAAAAGGTAGAGCAAGGAAGACCGGGTGAGGGTAGAGAAACCGGAAGGCACCAAGCAAGGAGGAAGAAACTATAAAAAGTGACAGAACCAGGAGTGAAGATGCAGGAAAGCATCATGGTTTGTGTTGCACTGTGAGAAGACAGAAAGGCAAGGATGGTGAGGGAGCCAGGACAGGGAAAGGACTCAGCAACAGGTTGTACTGAGACAGTGAGGCTGGAAGAACGTTCTGCCTCCGTAGGGAGAGTCCACGGAGCAGGCTGGTAAAGCACTCAGTGAAAAAACAGGAAGCCCGGAGACTTAAACCAAACCTGGGGGAACAGAACGGGAGGGATCCAGCCTCTGAAGGAACCCTTCAGACTGGAACCCCAAAGACAACCTGTGGGAAAACTATGCGCATGACAGCAGTATGGGAAACACGGAAGCAACAAATGCCAGCGCGAGGCACCAGGGAGCTCCTGGAGAAAAGAAGGGAAAGTGATGAGCAAAGAGTAGGCGAACCATTTGGAAAGGTGATGAGGGTGGAGCTGGTGGGTTGCAAGCATGAGGGAGAGCACACTTTGGAGAAGGAAGAGGGGGGGGAAAAGCTGGGGAACTGGAAGGGGACAGGGATCGAGAACACTCTGGGGCAAGGACCCTGAGGATGATAACTAGGGACTGGGAGAACCGGTGCGGGAGGAGAGATGGAGAAAGGGGTGGACAACGGATCTGGGGCAAATCGCGGGGTGCTTTTCGAGAAGCGGGAGGGTGGCGGCTTTAAGCGTGGGTGGAGGAAGACCAGAAAGGCCCCTGAGAGAAAAAGGGAAGAGAAGGGGAAGCTAGGAGGTAACACGGAAGAGCGCAGGAGGGCGGTGAGGGGAGAAGGGGTCAGCAGAAAAGACAAGTGTGCAGCCTGGAGTCAGGACGAGCTGCGTCCCAGGACAGGACTCAGAGGGGGATGTGCGAGGCCGAGAGCCAGATGACAGGGCAGCCGAGGCTTGCGGGGTGGCAGCAGGGACACGAGGAGAGCAGAGGAGGGAGGAGGCTCTGCAAGGTGCAGGGGCCCAGCCAGAGAATTCGGGGAGCCCTCGGGGCTCCTTACCTGCTCCGTGTCCCTCTCGTTCAGCGTGGGTAGGGGGGTCCGGGCGCTGGACATGGCGCCGGTATCTCAGGGGAGGGAACCGAGAAGCTTGGAGGAAGGGAGGGAAGGGAAGGCGCGGAGCCCGGCCGGGCGGGGCTTCTCACAGCAGGGGCACCCGCCGCATGGGCCCCGGCCGGGGGTGCGGGGAGGCCGGGCAGCCGCTCACGCCAGCCCGGGGATGCGCCGCTCGGGCTAGGCCTCGCCGGCTCCGAGCGGCTCCGGACCGCACCCCCCCGACCCCCGGCTGGGCTGTGCCGCCTTTCGGCCGGGCCGCGCCGCTCCGCCTACTCTCTGCCGCCGCAGCCGGCCGCCTGCCTCGCTCCTCCCCTGCCCTCAGCGGCACTGCTCCGCGCCCGGCACACAGGCAGCCGCCGCCGGACCTGCTGCTCCCAACATGGCCGCCACCACCGCCAGCCCTCGGCTCTTTCCGCCGGCAACAGCCGGAAACATCCGAAGCGGAGAGGAACGGGAGGGGGGCGCGCCTCCTCCCCTCGGCCGCGGGCGACGGGTGAATTCCGGAAACACCCGAAGAAGGTAACCCCGGGGGAGGCGCGCGCCGCCTCGATTCCGAAGCCTAAGCTTCGGCTCTGTTTACGGAAATCCACGAAGCCACTCGGGAGACTCCAGCCACGCCCATAGGCCTTTCCCCGCCCACTTCAAGCAGGCACGCTGCGGTTTCCGGAAACACCCGAAGTGGCTCCGCGTGCCGCGAGCCGGCCACGCCCCCGTCCCGCCCCGCCGCCCAGGGCAGTCATCGGCCATTTCCGGCAACACCCGAGGCTCGGCGAGCCCCGAACTGTTCCCTCGGGTAGTACTCAGAGTCTGACTCTTCGTTTCTTTCCGTCAGTTTCCGGGCATTTTCAAACCTCGAACGGGGAGCGCGGATCACCTGCGCACGTTATCATACGACTAAATAGAAAATAAGGCTGTAAGCCGTCCCGACGATTGGCATTCTTTGGTTCTAAAGCAACTTCCCCGCCTGGGTGTCTGCTCATCAGCTCGTCAGTCCCCTCATAAAATCTGTCTCGTTTATCATCCGGCCTATCAACATGTGTGTCACCTGTCAAATGCAGCGTTATGACCTGTCTACCTAGCATTCTTCATCTGCCATCGTTTATCTGGGCTCCTATTTACCCATACACCCCACATCTAGTCCGCAGAGTTCCCTAAGGTCCGGGGCAGGCACCAGGTCCGCGTCCTTGGCCCCCGGCTGTGGGAGGCTGCGGGGGGGGGTCCCCCCCCCAGCCCCGCATTCCAGCCCCAGCTCCGTGGAATGAAAATACGATGTGATCTTGGAAAGATTACATAAGATCTCTGAGTTTAGGCTCCTTGACGTCCATATATTAAGAGAATCCATACCTTTGCTCTAGGGATGACATTCTAAATAACGTCTTTGAATTCCACTTACCTCTTTTTCAAATTGTTCAAAATAGCACAAAACGACATTGCACTATGGTGTTATTGCGTCACGCCGGTTACCTTTTAAAATACCCCTGTTAAGATAAGGCAGGAGAGACATTCTCATCTTAATTCACTTTTCATTTATCCCTTCTAAGACAAGGCGATTCACGAAAAAGAGAAACGGGTTGAAAATGAGCATTCCTCAAGATGGTCAAGTTCCCTTCCTTTCCTGGACTTCAGTTTCACCGATAAAGTGAAGTCCCGCTCATCTTTTGAGAGCCCCCAACTCCAACAGGAACTTGACTCTTCACTTCCTCCTAATCTGTCTCACCAGGGAGAGGCGATAGGCAGGTTTCATTCCTCCAGCTCTGCGCTGTCCCCACCCATTGTATCCCGGACAGGTCCGACCTGCCCCACCCCCACCCAGGGGCTCAACCGCAGCTTAAGGTGGGCAGAAGCCAGAGTCCTCACAGGAGCCAGAAAGCAGCTCAAGCAGCAAGTCCCCAAAAGTACAGGAGGAGAGAGGTCCCAGGAATTGTGGGGGAAAGTGCTGGATTTCAAGTCCCATCTTGAGCTGAGCCCTTGGCCAAGTAACCCAGTGAAATAGGCAGCTGGACAGATGCAACACAACGATGGTATGGAGTACTTCCTAAGGCAACAGTTGCCTCCAGTACTCCAGGACACCTCCCTATGGACCACTTTGGCTCCAGTCGGTGGCTCAGTCATTGAGGAAGAAGCTGATGAAGGAGCACAGACCGAGGTGTGAGGAAAAGAGAGGAAGACTTGAGGCCAGAAATAATCCATG